>JAOBRB020353453.1:0-10622 GCA_027575285.2 Zoanthus pulchellus | reverse complement strand
CGCGACCCTCATTTGACCCTCAGACCCTCGACCCGCGACCCTCGGTTCATGGTATATTCTTTCTACACTGTACTGTACAGTATATAAACACACGTGTATGGAGTTAGCAAGCATATATACAGTATTGCTCAAAAGTCTTGCGTCATAATGTCGTCGAATTGGTGATACTAAAACAATTAGACCTCTCGGCCTCATGGACTTTAACTTTGAATAGTTCATTCCACCTACGGTCTCATGGACTATTACTCGTAGTCCATTCGTCCCTGAGGTCTAAGTGTTAAATAGTACTTAATAAATATAGTGTATCCACTGAGTTCCTTAAGTAAACAAGTTAGAGTATTTGTTATACTTATTTAGTATCTATCAATGTCCAAGTATTTCTTGGGTATCATAATAATATTATAAAAATGATATTGGAGGGGAGGACTTTGATCACAAGGATGTGAACAAGTTGTGATGTTTCCTGGCAACCAAACACTTAGTGGACAACATTATGGACCGGTATAAAACTGCATGGACTTGTTAATAATTGTAATTTGGTGTGATTTCAAAGATTCACACATCTGAAGATCAAACTTTGGACCTTATGGTTGGTAGGCAGAGATCTTATCAGTAGCTTTGTCAACCATATGAATAATATGCTTGTTGGGGTTTAGAACATTTTCTCACAAGACTTTAAATTCCGACACATCTTTATATGTCAGTATTGATTGGCATGTGAAAGCAATGCTTTGAGGACAATTAGTTATAGTGAATTCAAGAACTTTGGCCATTTATAGATTAGATTTAATACCAGTATGCTTTTTATGCATTTTAAAGTTTGTTTTAAATTTCAAAATCAAAAGAACAGTCTCATGTTAATTTACAAGCCAAATGGCCTGTCCAACATCAGTAACACCGTCAGAGCTACTGACAGTAAGTAGCTGTACATAATGTAATGTGATTTAAACTAACACAAAAGATTATTAATAATATTATTTATTTAAAAATCAAATAAAATCTATTGATCAAAGTAACCTATAAGAAAGATAAAGATCACAATAATACAACCTACAAGCATTGACATGTACTGTATAAAATTATTTAAAGTAACTTTAGTTAAAATCTGGTAACTTTAGCTAAATCTTTAATCCTTTAATCATGGAAGCCTTATTATATACTTACAGTGCCTTGAGTCTTGTAAATCTTGATAGCTCCTTTAAGTCTATCTTTGAAATCTGATTGTTACTAAAATCTCTGAAATAAAAAATACAGTATCATGTAATAATTGTCAACCAGTTATTTTTTTTGCCATTTGAAGGTCAATGGCTGATAACAATACAAATAGAGACTTTAAACATTTTAATACTGTCTAAAAGTTAATAAAAATCTTGTTCAGATGGTCACTAGCTTGTACATGCATGTCATACTTGTCAACCCCAGTTTTCTAGAAACCTGGATATTAAAAAAGCAGCCTTCTTGTCATGACAAAAGTGAGATAGAGCAAGAGACGGTGTTTTTTGGGACTTATCTCTTTATAATACAAACCACACAATGCATCGTATTTTTCAAATCATTTAATTCTAATGGGCAATAATACAATATTTACTGTAGAGAACAGTGATTAACTTGAAGATTTTAGTGCTTATAGCCAGGAGACAGGTAGATTTGGTTCTAAACCTGGAGACTTCTGGTTTTTTTGGGAGAGCTGAGACTTATTTCTGCTC
Organism: Zoanthus pulchellus; assembly: GCA_027575285.2. Taxonomy (NCBI): domain Eukaryota; kingdom Metazoa; phylum Cnidaria; class Anthozoa; order Zoantharia; family Zoanthidae; genus Zoanthus; species Zoanthus pulchellus. The sequence goes on along the minus strand of JAOBRB020353453.1, from coordinate 8,916 downwards.
CCATTTCACATTTTAAGTTTTCTTTGACCCTTTTGCTCCAAGGAAGTTTTTCAATTTTGAACAATTTTTTGTATCAAAACAATCAATTAGCTTTCTCTAATCCATATTAGGCATTGCAATGGAAACATCCCACGTTGTGTAGTACCCAGGGATTGTGTTTTTAGTTTGTGTGGCGATGGCGTTGTTGAAGTGTCTTGTTGCTGCTTTAGCCACTATTGAAAATGAATTTTTGCTCGGCAACCGCAAAATGCAGACTACAAAGTGCAGACTGACGACAAAATGCAAACTACAAAATGCAGACCACAAAGTGCAGACCAATGACAAAAAACAAACAACAAAATGCAGACTAGGAAAAAATACAAATGTACTGTATTGAAAATAATAAATTCCAAGAGAAGTAGCTCTGATTTACATCTAAAAGTCAAATGTCAAAGAAATTTTTAAGAATGTCGTGTGCATTATTGTGTTAAGCTCGTTAGGCGAATGTGGTTCTCTTCCATCAATTAAACACAATTCGTCAAAACCAATAATTATTTACAGCGGAAAATTTACTGTAAAACCTCTTAAAATTGAACATTACTGAACAAGCATACAAAAATAAATTTCTTGAAGTATCAAAAAGTATCAACTTCAAAAATAGTCTCCAACGCAGCCGTGTTTAGGTTTGTCACTCTGATTGCTCATTTGTGAGACAGATTGCAAAAAACTTTAACTTTTGCATTTTAGGCAAGCTTAAAAAAGAAGATTTTTTTAAATAAATCATTTCAATTAATATGTTAAAAGTAATTATGAAGATAATATAATTATAAAGATAATCTGGGAGAGTTGAGATTTTCATCAAAAGTTACTTACATGTACTGTATATTGTTCTATTAAGGTTTTCAATTACGTGCACAGTAAAAACATAGAAGTACCACTTCATATAAATCGATCTTTTTTAGTACTTATATCATTCTACTGTAATTGTTCCATGAAGTGATACATTAGTACATTCCAGTGTTTTTAAAACTAGCTGTCAACCGTTACATCTAACAGCAACTTTTCCATTAGTGATGCCTACTTTCCCTTCGTACCCCCAAAGGGCCTTGCAACTCCCACTCAACAAAGTACAACATGTACTTTCAAATGTTGTGATAACACTGCCTTGCTATTTAGTATTAATACCAAAAGTTCGTACTCAGATATCAGATAATTAGCACTGTTTGTCAATGTTTTGCCTTTATGTTCGATATTTTTCATTTTTTCTTAATGCACACAGAAGTATGAACAAAAAAAATTAATCAAAGCTAAGAGCTACAGTAAACATTTAAGAAATCTGAGTCTCGGCAAGATTTTCTGGTTCTTATAAAAAAAGTATGCAACTTGCAATGAAACAATAATTGAAAGGTTCTAGTGCAAAACCAATGTACTGTAAGTGACTTTTGATGAAAATTTCAACTCTCCCCATACTATCCCAATTATATCGTCATAAACTTTTGAGATAATTTAGCATTTTTTCATACAAAGTCACTTAATTTGTTATTGCACCAGGCCCTTCAATTAAATTGCTTGGAATTTAATTTGCAAACTAATTTGATGGTTAACCTGAGTGTTATCTTGTTCTTTCCAAAAACATTTTCACACCTGCCACGCAGTCTTTTTGTTATGTTTTATTTATTGCCCTAACTCACATATTCTTTTTAGCTAGCCAAACATTTATGTTCTTCTTAATTACAACCCAACTTTTATTCTGACAAGAGAACTAACAAATGTTAGTTAAAAATGTATTTTTTATCCTGTCATGTCCAACTATGCTAGTTCTTGAACTATTCTAGTTCTTGGCTCGGGGCTTAAAATTGGTCACATTTGCAACTGAATTTTTCCATTTACAGGTGATCAAAACTTCAACATTTCTACTAGAAGTTGCTTCTAATTTTGTAAATAAAATTTTACAACCAGTCGCAGAAATTATGTGACCATGAATTTTCTTCAATTTTGAGACATGTGGATTAATGCTGTGAAAAATTAATACCATATTCGAGTTTAAAATTCTAAAATATTATCCTCTAGCTTCTAAAATGATATTATTAATTTTATATGATAGTAAGTTAATCATTTTTTCTGTGTAAGATAAATTTATCATTTTAATTGCATGAACCAAACATAGAGGATATTAAAGATAGCAATGTTGTACAACATCTGACTGTCACTCAAGTTTGATTTTTATATGTTGCACTCAGAACAAAAAGTCAATGAATACCAACATACAGTTAAAAACATTTTGAATTTTGATCTACACTTCTTTTAAAGTATTCTTTTTCTGGCCAAGGCTGAAAATGCTTTAGCTGATTTTAGGCTGAAAATATTCTTACAAGTTTTCTTTAGTTAGTTTCTGGAATTTCGGTTACATGAAATTCCTGTTTTTAAAATTACTGTGGTATCAAAGAGTTTTGAAGGTATTATGATCAGTACATACCTTTAAGTCGTACATGGCTTTGCCATTTGGAATTACAGTGTAATTACAATACATGTAATCAGTAATTAATGTTTTTTTCAACATGAAAAAATATATTCTTAATAAAATTTGAACCTCAACTGTGCACATTATTCCTAAAATATTCTTAAAATTTATCCAAATTTCGCTACATTTTTGTGAAAAAAGTGTAAATAATTACAATAATTTTGTTGTTAAAATCTTGTTGTGAAAAGGATCGTTTCTTATAAAAAATCCAATTCTTTTTGTTCTTATTTTTCAGTAAAATGGGGCAAGTGTCATTTTTTTTTTATTGAGTATGTTTAGCCAGTCCAATTTAGCATTTAGTCAAAGGTTGTCAAACCACTCAAAAAAAAACTTGCAACGAAGTACTGTATAAGTCACTGTACAGTATATGACCTTAATTTCAGAATTTAAAAATGTGGACAAGTCAAAAAAGATGTTATGATTTTCGTTCTTCTAACATTTTAAGTGTCTGAAATACTGTAATGAAAGAATCTGAAATTTAACAGAACCATCTTTTCGGTTTTTCTTTCAAAAGCTTTCCCTTTGTTAGTTATATTTAGAACAATGACGAAAAAATCCTTTTGAAGCTTTGCCGGTAATTATTATTGAAGCATTAATTTTTGAATCATTAATTTGGCTGTAGACACTTTTTCAACTGTAATTAAGCAAAAAATCCAATATTTCTGAGGAAAATCAATTTTTATATTTTATATTGATCAATAATGCCTGTACTTGTTAATCAGGTTTGATGTCCTAGGCTACCGCAACAGTAAGAATAACAAAACAAAACGTCAGAAACTAAATCTCCCCGATAAAAATCTCGAGTGCCGAACAGCAACACGATTAAGGAAGCTATCAGCTATCTAAAACTGTTGCTATCGGTGATAAGTAAAGACAAAGAATTTGCAAGTCAATTATAACCACAACTCGGTAGAGTTCAGTTATTCGCTGGAGATGAAAAACCTCTAATGACAGTTTTGTCACTTTAACAGAATCCATTTAATAAAGGAAATGAAATAAATCGTCACGGAATCGTATTTAAATCAGTATTTTTCCTTTAGATAAAGAATAAAAAACTGCAATTATGAAGTAAAGTGTTGAATATTGTTTAACATTTCATTCTGTTAGATATAAAACAAGAACAGCTATTTTCAGGTTGTTTCGAAACGGTAGCTTCCGTTGTTACGTTTGTAAGAGAAATTTGAATTTCCCAGACAGACATATCTCCCACTTGAGAACAAAGAAAAGAGTAGGTTTCAAGTTGACACTATTTGAAATTGTGAATTCCTACAAGTATACGTTCTACAAGGAAATTTGTCAACCTTTTTCTTTCGTGATACGATCTTCGTGTCTTTGGAAAAGTTCAAGAAAACAATGAAACGAGATGATAAAAAAAACTTTAGGTGTTTAGAGTTTAATATTGACAGCTGTTAAAAACATCCAAGTTTATTTTTTGTTCTTACTTTCGGTGTATTCAGAAAAATACAACTTGCAATTTTTACAAAACAGGGCAAAAAAAAAAGAAGACGAGTGGATAAAATCTCGTTTTATAAAAAATCGGGTTGAAACCAAATTTTATTCCTCCCTAAGCCACGGGGAACTGTTATTGGATTATGCAGCAGACAAAATATGTTTTATAACATCAAAGAAACAACCTTTGTCAATGGCTTTGTCCGACTTTTTTGATATCCAACGGCAGGGGGCAATATTTTGTACTATTTGCATAGATATGGGTTGGATATTCACGATATGATGCTGTACTTACCCGAGGCCATTGTAGAACGGTTAGACACCATACAAGTCAACTAATCCTAACACGAAAAGTAAATCATTTTTGATAAAGGTGACTTATAAGATGGCTTACAGGGGCTTTGTTCGGCTTTTAACCAAAAGGATGAACGTTCAGCGCGAAAGAGAAATCTTTTTTGATTTGCGTGAGTCTATATGTTTGAAATTAAAATTGTTAATTGCGAGCTCGCTTTGAAATATGCATTTCTCAGCGGGGTATGGCTAGAATTGTTCTTGGTTCTGTTCGAAATTCTACACCGACTAAAATTAATCATATCATTGAATGGTCATCTGATGATCTCGGAAAGAGTTTAAAAGTGAAAACGATCAAAAGAAAGATCGCAAGGACGGAAGATAACAGACTGGCCAATACTTTTTCGTATAGCTCCGTCATGTGTGATTGACGGACGCTATACAACTGTAAATGTCATAAGTTTCAAGCAATTTTTGTATTTATAAATCTTTAAACAAAACATACTTTTTGAAAATGTTTTTAAAAACGAACACGCTAGAAATGTTTAAAAAGAGGTATTTCAAAGCAACATAGTAAAGCACCGTTGAGTTTTGACAATTATTCAATCATTTACATTGTACAACCACAGTGTTGTGCTGTTTGTAAAACTGATAATAGGAATTGAAAAGCGTCTTTTATGCGAGTTCGATAAAATACAATGAAGAAAAGCAACAATTTAATACTTCTGTGTTTGTGAAGATGAATTGCATAAAGACAAATAAAGTCGCTCTCAAGTTGACGATCCCTTATTATTTAACGTGATGCGTAATTTCCGAAAAATTTCGCCATCACAGCAGGGAAATGGCTTCATTTGGTTCAAACTCTTCTCCGATTCGAGGAGAAAATGGTTTATGAAGCTAACATCTGTTCGTCATAAGCACACCCTCTTCAAATAAAGAAAACACCTTTTTTCTCCCTTCAAAAACTACTCAAAATGCTCGCAATAATTCGAAGTTATTAGTGTCGGAAAGCAAGGTTTATATTTTACAAGAGCTGAAGAGGGGTCGTTCTAAACTGCCGTCTTTGTGAATGAACCTCGTCGCGCTTTTTTCAGTCGGTCCAACCTCTGTTGACACATATTCAGGGTGCTATGAAACACGATCTCATTGAGAGATGAGAGCGAGTTATTCTCTAGGTACTATGGTGGTTCTGCTCGACCTCTCATACCTTGTCGGCGACTCACTTTGTCCCTTAGAGAGAAGCGGTTTTGATAAATAACAGTAAACTTATCTTTTTATATATTGCGTTAGAGATTTCAGCGACTTAAAAATTAAACAAAACGTGATGAGAATTTTTTGTGGCGCATTTCAAAACATGAAGCTGAAGGCATTGTGATTGTTCTTTAGCTTGTGAGATTCTTAGGTTCGGTTAGCACAATAGCATGGACTATTCCAACACATATATTCCACTTTCCAACATCGACAGGTTATTCAGAATTGGGGGGATTTTTGTAGGTTGTGATAAAGATAAAATATCAAAGCATAGTTCCTGTCAAAAACAAAACTTACAACTTCCCTAGTTTCAAACTGAATAGGACAGAAAACATTCGGCAGAAGTTCAAAAACAACTTGTGAACAAGAAATCTCACAGTCGCTAATTCTGCCTTATCGTTCTGATTCAGCAAGCTCGGTTGTTTGTTTTTTGACTTCACACCTAAACCTTCTAACTTCCCTGTAATTTGAAAACACATAAATCTACAACATCTTATGCTATTCAAGTAGTAGAGCCGAGGAATTCGTTTCAATTTGTACAGTATTACAAATAGATTACTTACATGATTCTGGCGCTTGATGGAATCCCCTTTGGAAATTGTCGAAGGTTTCGCCGTGAGCAGTTGATAGTTGTTCCTGTACACTTGCATTCCTTGGGGCAGACGGGAGGCCTTGTTTCCAGCGTATAACATACTCCAAACACCATCAAACTCCACAAAATAATAAATACTTTACGTCCAAACTTACTGGCCGCCATGTTCGACGAGCGACCCCGTGTGATAACTTGAGAAGTCGCGAGTCACATATATACGCACATGAGTCAAACAAGTTCGCTTACATGAATCAGGCAGTCATAGACTCGGGTTCATTATATTTTGGTTGGTTTTGTCACAACTTTTCGACTTCTCGAAAATGTTTTTTTTCTGTACCAGTGGCGCGGAAACCCCTTCAACAGCGGTCAACTTCAAATCGATGCTTGAAATTCAACTCTGACCACCCAGAACATGGCAAGGTGCCTACCTCGGTCTCTGATTGGTCCGTTCAGTTTGTTCTCTGACAACCTGACGGCCGATGAGACAGAAACACAACACAATTTGTTTGATTGTGCCTGGAGGTCGAAAGCGATTCAAGTTTCAACGTTTTTATGACACTGATTGACAGAAATATAAAAGGGAAGAAATTGAGCATTTGAATTTGGCCAATTACTCGTGTTTTGACCGTGATTGCATTTGCTCTAAGTAAACAAACATGAATGGATGAAACCTCAGTTTTATCTGCTGTGTCATATTTATTTTCGAGTCGCCATAAATGAAAAGTGTAGAGTTTGCTTGCTATGAAAGTAATTTTGCGTTGATTTATAACGGTTCAACAAAAATCTATTCAAATTTGACTACTTGAATGAGTAGAATTTCAGCTGTTTTATCGTTTAAGAATCGTTAAAGGTCCAAGTGGTACTGCAATCTACGAAACCGATTTGTAATAGAATATTCTGCTTTTATCTCCACGCCAACACGGGTTACAATAAACACTGTCTGCATATAAGCCGTTTGTTCAAACGATTATGGATTTTAATTTCACAGGAAAAGAGTCTCATGAATATTTTTACAAAGAAAATATTTTGTATGTTGTCGAGAGGGTTTCTCTCTATTAACGATTTTGTGGTGATATTTATATGTATCTCCTCTTCCTGCAAAGCTCAGTGACCCGGACGTTAGGTGATTCTAAATAGGTTATCGAGTACAATCTGAATTGATCTAAATTTGCAGAAGCCCCAGAAAGTTTGCGCGTGTCGCCTATCTAGCATTTTATACACCAGTTATAATGCATAGCCTTTCAAATGCTTGTCAATCGTCCGTGAAGGACTGACCCTTTTTTTTTCGCCGGCTGAAATAATATTCTTGGAAAACAGATGTTGCCAACAAGTAGCAAAAAGCTGCTTCCGAGAAGCATCAACCGAAACTTTTTTTAATATTTGCGCTTGATTGATTGAAAATTGAGCCGCTTAATTTCTTGAACAAACAGACTGGTGACTCAAGCATTTCCTAGCCAAGCCGACCATGATACATAAATGCTGATGTTTAAGCAAGGATTAGAAAAACATCCCCTGTGATACAGTATGATCGGCCTCCCTTTTAACATTCAAATTTTCAGCAGGTAATTCTCTTTGTGAATGCCGCGGTTTAATTTAAGAAATAAAGTTTTGTTTACGTCGCTATTCTTATGAAAAGTATTGTTTTAATAACAATTTTAACCACATATGTGACTAGCTGGTTTCATTTGGAGGGAGTTGCCCACTTAAGTTTGTTTTATCATAGGTTTTTTTTATTTTGATTTGTTGGTATCTTTGATGAATTGCACAGTTGGAGTCTGTTTTATTCTCGTAATGTGATTGGCTTTTACTTAACCGCAAGAAATTGTAGTTACTTTGGCAGAACTGAGAATTTCCAGTAATAACTTACGATTTTTCAAATTCCGGTTAAAGTTAGATTTTTACCCATTTATGATTTTCTTGTTTTAAGTTATTTATACCCTGTTTTAGGGATTCGACATACCTCAAACTAAATTAGTTACGTTGAGAAATTAGCAAGAGCCGCTGAACACGGAGACTACGGTGGGCTATAGCCCCCCCGGCTTCTCCCCCCCCCCCCACGTATTTTTTCCTCGATTTTAACTTGCAGTTTGTTCCAGTCTTGCTTCAAAATACAGTCAGAAAATACAAGTTTATTTCATGTGGTAGTGTTAATACAAAGTATTCAAGATAATCTAGTAATCTTCGTTATGTATTGCTATATCATATAGAAACACAGTTTGACTGCATCATCAGTCATGTCATGTGACTATTATAAATCTTTATATTCATGTAAATCCTGCCACAAGTGCCAGTAGTGAGCGGTCTTTTTGCTCTGCTCGACGCTTAAAGACATAGCTACGTTCGACAATTAGTTACAGAAACGATTTAACAGCGTTTCGATTTTGAATAATTATTAGGAACGCACAGACAAAATTGATATCATTGCAATTACCAACGTCAGAGGTATTTTGGAGCATTTAGTGATTTACTCATAATGACTTATCGTCATGAAACGTGTGATTCCTTTACCTACCAGTTCTCACAGTAATCTGTGAGTAAAACTGTTCTTAATGGCAACTATAGTTTATGATCACAGTTTTAACCATTGTATCTTTTGTTTCCATTGATCAAACAATTTTTATTATTCCTTGTTATTTAAAGATTATGTTCTTTGTACGTTTATGTCGTCGGAGTGTTCAGGAAATTCATTATAAACTGTAATATAGCAATATAAAAACTTTTGCATAGAAACTGACCCAAATTGAAACTCGGCTATTTTAGGACCGAGCCGTATATTTGAAAATTATGCACCCACGGAATTCAGCCACCTTGGGGGGGGGGGGGGGGGGGGGGG
>JAOBRB020353360.1:0-10622 GCA_027575285.2 Zoanthus pulchellus | reverse complement strand
ACAATTTTCGGAATTTTACCAAAGGAGGCGGCAGCAAAAAAGGAAGCGGGCAGGGACGAGAAACATTAATTTTCTTTTTACTTCGTCAAAGAAATTGTAATAGTTTTGAAATTTGGAGTGACCACATGTACTCTTTGAGCGCCTTTTATATTACAATGCTTTAGGATTCTAAAGTTCAATTCTTGTATGGCAGAAGATGAAGAAGATAGGCAATTATTTATATTGTACGTTTTAACTTATTTGCATTTGGAACTTAATGGATGGTGATGGATGCTGTACCAAAAGATTTTGCATTGATTTTGTCATTTATATTATAAAACGTACATTTACAATTTTTAAGATTTTATTCAATTTTGAATGGTTGTTTTTGTGAGTAAAGCAATTAACCTATTCAGAACACATTGTAATATCACTACATGTAGCAATGAATGTGCAATATATACGATTAGCAGATTAAGGCCATACTACATACATATCGAGAGTTGATTAAAGTATGTCAGATCTGTGACATACATGTGATCAGCGATTAAAATTCAAATACTAATTACAGTAAATTGTGAAAATAGAATCGTATTGTCACTAACACAGAACAGCAACTCAATTTCTATTAGAAATGACCAAAAGTATAATTTCTTAAGCGATGCAACTCTTTCTTTCTTCCTTTTTGATTTTTGGAGTATTGTTTATTAGTACATAATTTGTTCAACCTTCAACAATGATTACAATATTTCCCCTTGTAATATGTACCAGAAAGATTTACTCTGTTCCCTTAGCTCTTGCTAAAACAGTTACATATATATCAATGCTCCTTCAGGATGCGTAACAGTAAGATCCTAAGGAGAGCAAATTAAGTGAAGTCCTTATTAACTAAATTGAAATCTGCCTTATGTCACTTTAGCGGGAACAGAATTAAGGGAAACAGTGGACATACTCTTTTCCTGGATGAATTAAGATATTGTTTTTTCAAAATACACTTACTTAGTATACAAAGTGTTTTGTCTGCTAATGACGTTAATGATACTTTTAATATTGCAAATAATTTTTAATAAATGGAAGTGCATGATAGTCTCTTTTACTCATGTCAAAATTTTACCTTGACATTAGTATTAAATAAGATGTTGTTTTATCACTTGAAAATACAAATAATTTTGTGTACTACTCGATCAAATTTTTGGAAAACTGACATGTTTATATGGACAGTGGAAGCAAAAAGATTATTGAGCAGTGGAAATTGTAAAAGTTCATTATTACCCCATATTGAGTACCTGGCCTGTCCAACCAAATTATTGGGTTAAGTGCCCCCCCCCCCCTGGTTTTATCCCACTCAATCCTGTTGCCTATGCTTTAATATTTATTGCAGCAATAATTTGTAAGTATTGAAAATGATAAATCCATATTAAGTGAAATAAAAAATTTAGGAAGTTAAGGTAATTATTGCCAAAATGTTTCAGTTGAGCATGTTCATGTACAGTGTCATGATAACATTCTGGTAGGTGACTGCAGTCCTTCGGAATCTTGCTGATGTTAGTGGAGCTCGAGAGATTTTCATCATCAATAAAGTTGTCACAACACTGGCCCAGCTGTTGAGATATTTCTCAAATGACCAAGAGCTAGTCTGGAACTGTTCCAGAATTCTAAGGTATCGTATACATTAACGGTATTTCATTTTACTAGGGAACAACTGTTAGTAATAATTGACACATTGCTGAGGCTTTCAATAACTATGAGTTTTTGAGTAGCATGTTGAAGGCACAAATGTAATAACTTGTCACAAATGTAATAAAGGTCAAAAAGGTAATAAAGGTCACAAATGTAATAACATTTGGTCACAAATGTAATAACATTTCGTCACAAATGTAATAACATTTGGTCACAAATGTAATAACTTGTCACAAATGTAATAAAGGTCACAAATGTAAAAACATTTGTGACCTTTATTACATTTGTGACCGAATGTTATTACATTTGTGACGAAATGTTATTACATTTGTGACCTTTATTACATTTGTGACCGAATGTTATTACATTTGTGACCTTTATTACATTTGTGACAAGTTATTACATTTGTGCCTTCAACATAGCATGCTGTGTTTGAAAAGTAGGCATCTAGGAGTGGAGTGTCATGCAAATGTTACATTACAACTTTGACGGGAAAATCCCAGCTGCAACCCGCGCATGCGCAGTGTAACTTGATGCGATAGTAGATGCGACTTTCATTAATTTACTACAATAACTCTCTGTAATTTGCTTGAATTAAAAAAAATTGCCATAATTCGGAGATTTAGGAATTGAAATTCCTGGTTAGTAAAGCCAGAAACTTTCTGCCAAAGGCTATTTTACTTTCAACTTATTGCCCGAAATATGCGGTAGGATAAAGCAAAGTAGCCAGTGGTCCATCGCCGGTAGCCGCCTTTTATTGAAACCTCTGAACATTTAACATGTTTTTTAGCTGCCACTGAAGTTTTTAGCTAACTCCTAAGACGTAAACAATACATATATTACATGAAATGTTATTCATAATTTTGTAACATTAAAGTTATTGCATCTGTTTCTTTTCAGCAAACTGACTCTTTATTCTGAGTGTTGCAACGAACTTTGTGATGATTGCAGTTGCTTTGAAATACTTTTACGAATTATCAAAGAATATGAGAAAAAGCAGGTAGTTTGACTAATTGGGAGAATTATAAATATTGTAGTGTACTGCAACAGGTCTCATGGAGCTACAAAATTTTGTTTATCTGTTTTTCTAAACCTTAAAGCTCTTTAAAGGTACGCTTTTGAATACCCTCAGGCAGAGGAAAAACACTTCGAACTTTGAAATTTTCTTCTAGGTCTAATACAATACAATACAATACAATACAATAATCTTTATTTAACGAGGGTTACATTTATAAACGCATTGCAGTTTTCTAACTAATGGCCCTCAAAAAAAAATACGTTTAAAAACTTAATTACAAATATTAATAATAAAACCTTTTTACGAATACATTTAGAAAACTATTGTTCTACATTGAGCAAACAAACAGTCTCAAGTACATTAAAAAAATTCTCTAAACCATGACTTGGCGGTGACAAATATTTGAGGAGATGACTTGACAATTGTGCGATGGCGACGACTTGAAAGCTGTGCAAAGGTGACGACTTGACAAAATATGCGATGGTGACTACTTCATAACTGTGCATGGTGACTACTTCATAACTGAGCATGGTGACTACTTCATAACTGAGCATGGTGACGACTTGACGGGAGAATCAGTCAGTCAGACAATAACAAAGAGAAGCAAAGTACAAAAGCCAGCAAGGTTTACATAAACATCAAAAACAAATACTAATACTAGCACGCTGATATGAATACCAAAACACATATACAGCAACATATAAGTCACAGAAATAAAAATGTGAGGTGGGGGAAGAGAGAGGCGGGGTTTAGCGAGGGAGGGTGATAAAAACGGTAAATAAAGAATAACAGTGACAATCAATATAAAAACAACAGGTGTAACAGAAACGTTCTTCAAGGTGAGACAGACCATGTAACAAAGGGAGAAAGAAACTTCGGAGTTTTTTCTTAACAGACAACAGGATAACTTCGGGAGGTGTGCATGATGCCAGTAGCTTAATATCATCGGAAAGGGCATTAAATAAAGAAACAGCAGAAAAAGAAGAAGTACGCTTACCATAGTTAGTTTTTGGAAGGGGTAAAATTAGGTTATTTGACGACGCGGATCTTGTTGCGCTCCCAGAAGAGAAGACAAAACTGAAAAGCGATCTTATACAAAGTGGCGAATCAGAATTAACTTGAACAGAAAAAAGAACAACCAGCTTACGTAATTTAATCATGTCAACAATGGGAAGCCAATTAAGTGCTCTAAAAAATACAACTGAAGGGGTAGAGAAATCAGCAGTAAGTAAAATTCGAGCAGCCCACTTTTGAATTCTGAGCAGCTACAGCAGCGAGGACTGTGTACAGTTACCCCAAACACTCGCACAGTATAAAAACTGGTTGTTGATACACGCGTTATAGAAATGCATACATCCCTCCTTTGTTAAATAGGGAGATATTCTCCTCAAAAGACTAACTCGACTGTTTATTTATTTTTATTTTATTTTTTATTTTTTTTAGCATTTCAATATGTGGTTCCCATGTTAGGTTATCAAAAATTACCCCGAGGACGCCTGCCTCACTCACCTCTTCGATAACCTGAACCTCAAGCAAAACAGATAGCGAGTTTTCATTTAAGTTGGCACATTTTTGGGGAGAAGTTATTAACATAGACTTAGTTTTCTTTATGTTTAGAGCCATTGAGCTCATACGAGTCCAGTTTAAGATATCATTGGCTTGAGTATTTAATTTTAGTTCCACATCACCGATATTTGTGGCTGTTACTAAAAGGTGGTCCCTTAAAAACCCCTTGAAAATCAGATAATCTTTTTGTACCTGTACTGTACTGACATTTTAACAAAACACATTAGTTAGTGTTCATAACGAACCAAAACCATTTGACTCTTTATTATAATTATTGATGTCGTTTATATTTTTCTCAAGATTAATTGTTAAGTTGGAACCTGGAAAAAAAAATTCTTTACCCTGGACAACTCCAGGAAAATCCTGAAATTTTGTTATCAAGTTCAGCTTTGCTGGTATAGAAAATATTTCTTTGTTTCAATTATTAAGTACGAAATGAAACTATATGTTGATGAACTTTCTTACGTCCATCCTACCATATCTTATTTTCTTTTAATATTTATATGCTTATATATACTCACAAAGATTTATTAATAATAATAATAATAAAATGATAATAATAATATATTTAGACATTTGTATTTATCTAATTGTAAATCAGTAATACTTTTTTAGTTTTGAATTGTGTTTGAATTGTATTACAATTGTAATTTGTAGGACCTATTATCCTCTGTAATATTTTCCCTAGTATCCGCTTGGCCCAGCTCCTTAGCTTGATTAGTCTTACTATTTCTAAGCAGATGTGCTCTTTTTCTTTGCAATTTCATAACTGAGTACTTTAATGTTTTGTAAAAATGTACATCTAGAGCAAAATAATTAATTTATTGTTGTTATTGTTGTTGTTGTTGTTGTTAAAATTTCTTAAACAGGGGATAAGCTTATACAAAGGGTTGGCCCAATACATTGTAATTTACGATCATATACAGGGGTGTGGAAATATGTATTTTGGACACTTGTCCAGGGCAAGTAAATATGAAAAATCTACTTGCCCGAACCCCAAATCAACTTGCTTTTGAATTGTTTGAGTTTCACTTCATTAATTTCATCTGTTAATATTTAACACCGATATCTTTTCTCCGTAATTACGCCGATATTAATTCTTCTGCTTTCCGGATTCAAGGCGAATTTCTCTCATTAAAGAACAATATTTTCGCAAAACATTTCGCTTTAAATTCGCAACGGTGTAAATATGACGAAATACGGCGTTATTACGAAACAAGACTTTAGAGTACTACTGTATTGCAAGTTTAGACCCATGAAAAAACCTAATTGTCCCTGGACAACTAAACAGCAAAATTTCACTTGTCCGGGTCCCCGACGTAACGAGTCGGGCAAGTCGGGCATACGATTTCCACACCCCTGATATAAGAATACTTTTTAGAACTAGAATAATTATTAATACTTTATATTTAGGAAGTGGTGGTAAGAGTGTGTTTCATCTTGGGAAACCTGACTGCGAAAAGTGAAGATGCCCGATTGCAGTTGTATTTTACTTTCAAAGCCATGGACACGTTACTAGCATTAATGCAAACCTACTTTAACTTTGAGGTAAGGTTTTGATTCACTATGAAAATAGTAAAAGTAACGACAGCATTTGTGTTTCTGGTCAACTCAGGAGTGGATCAAGGAGTTATGCAAATGGTGCACAATATTTTTTATAGTGGGGGGAAATCCCAAAACATCGGAGTATTTTAATATCAGATACATGGATGTTATATTGGGTGGCCTAATAACATAGAAACTAATTGATATTGATATTGCTACTTGGTAGAGGATCCCTTTCTTATAAATATCGTTGAAGAATAATCAACTTAAGCTGTATGTGTGGATCCCAGATATGGAAAGGGAAATTTTTAGATTAAATTGGAGCTAATGTTACAGGCCCAAGACCAGGAAATTGGTATTTTAGCTTAAGATTGTAAAGTTATTCTAAAAGTTAGCTTTTATTTCATTTCAGAATCAAAACGTAGGAATTAAAGATCAAATAAATGGTGGTACTAAAGGACCTAGTAAATATGAAGATGTTTTGATTAAGGTAAGGCATAGCACTATAGTTGCATTTCACTCTTTCTAGAAGGTTTGCAATACACTATTCAAGAATTCGTGAAGAATTTCGCTGAGAAGTATAATGTTAATGCCCCGTCTAGAAAAACAGTTTTAATGACGATCAGACGGGTATTTCTATTTGGTAATTTATACTTTCTTGTGTAAATTAACAAAATTGACAATTTTTTTTATGACAGTCTTGTTTGATGGTATATTGGCGTCTTAGTTTTTATGTGGTATGACATCAAGTAGATACATAAAAATTAGTGTCTATGCAGACAAGATGACACGTAAGACTGATAAATATTTTGATATTGTTGATAGATCTCACACTCTTATATATGGTTGAAAAAATATGTATGGTTACATTTAAATATTGATGAATCGCAATCAGAAATAAAGTTATGAAAAATTAATGGTAAAAACCTTCTCTGGTTAAAACCTTTTTTAAAAAAGTACAAGTTTTCCGTCGTCAGACTGCAACATTTGACAAGTAAAAATACATTGAATACTAAGCATGTAACACTGAAAAGTTACTGTTGATCCGTAGTATGACTACATTGTGTGCAAATCGATAAGTGATTTCAACTCCATTAAATCCAGTGCCGATCGCAGAACAATTCAGGTTGAGCCAGTACGTAAGCACAATAATTAAGCAACGTTTAACTTAGTAAAGTAAGGAAAACCAAAAATCAGAATGCGTCCACATGTCACACAACAAAAAACAATCTCACAATCTATTAGAGAGCACATTACTAAATATTGTCACACACAGACAATATTTAAAAGAAAAGTATTCAATGTGTTGATAAATCCCCTAAATGTAGGGCTCTCTAAGCTCTTTGATAGATGCTTCACAGGGCTCAACAAAACCCCCTGTCCGTCGTCATGGGTATAGATTTTGAGTCTGGACAAGTAAATTTTCATGGTCACTTGCCCAGTGGAGAAGTGCTTAACCAAGACACCAAGTGCTCTGACGAGCTAAAAGTTGTCCTGGGCACCTTTCGTCGTAGCACATTGGTTTATGAAGAACTGTGATGGATCTGAAACCAATTGTAAAATTGCACACAGTTTGGGTATCCTGCTGATAAACATTAACTGTTTTGTAACTTTTTTCAGCAACATAATAGTTTTGTCTGTTCAGATATCATTTTACTAAACGTAAGACTTTTCAAGCATCTTCTTAAAAGTTTTCTTCTCTATCTTATACAATATATACTTGCTTCTAATAATACGTAATTTACAAATTATATTTGTTCCATTTTAGGCAATCCGTGTTGTTGCAAACTTCTCCATTCATAACAAAGTGGGTCCGGACATTGCTTCTTGTGAAGAGTTGATCGATTTCCTTATTCAAATTTTAGGTAAAGTTTGAATCACTTGAAACTGGCAACTAGGGCGGGTGTTATCTCCTAAATCCACAGATAAATCACAATCGTAAGACTAGAAATAACCAAAGGTCTATGAGACTGGATCTCTACCTTCCAGTGCCAGGTTTGGTCGCCAGCTCAGCTTCTTTTCCACCAGAGCCCCCTGAGCATTGCATCCTTCTAATGTTAATCAGTGACTACCACCCCGGAAAAACATAAACTGTAGATAAATGTCATTACAAAAGCGAAAGTGCTCAGTACTCCTGGAATGCGTGAAAAAATCCTTGAATAACAAATGATTACTCCAAACTCCTGGAAAAACAGATGATTCCCCTAAACTCCTGAAAAAATAGATGTATCCCCTAAACTTCTGAAAAAGCAGATGATTCCCTCTTAACTCCTAGAAAAGCTGATGATTCCCGTAACCTCTTGGAAAAACAGATGATTTCCCTAAACTCCTCGAAAAACTGATGATTTCCCTTAACTCCTGGATAGACAGATGATTCCCCCTAAACTCCTGGAAAACATATGATTTCCCCTAAACATCTGGGAATACTGATGATTCCCCTAAACTCCTGGAAAAGCAGACGATTCCCACTTAACTCCTGGAAAAGCTGATGACTCCCGTAACCCTTGGAAAAACAGATGATTTCCCTAAACTCCTCGAAACATTGATGATTTCCCTTAACTCGTGGATAGACAGATGTTTCCCCCTAAACTCGTGGAAAAACAGATGATTTCCCCTAAACTCCTGGGGAAACTGATGATTCCTCTAAACTCCTGGTAAAGCAGATGATTCCCACTTAACTTCCTGGAAAAGCTGATGATTCCCGTAACCTCTTGGAAAAACAGATGATTTTCCTAAACTCCTCGAAACACTGATGATTTCCCTTAACTCCTGGATAGACAGATGATTCCTCCTAAACTCCTTGAAAAACAGCTAATTCCCCTAAACTCCTTGAAAAATTGATTCCCCTAAACTCTTGGAAAAACAGATGATTCCCCTAAACTCCTGGAAAAACTGATGATTTCCCTTAACTCCTGGAAAGACAGATTATTTCCCCTCAATTATCGCCGGTTCCAATGAGCTACCAAGATTTTAAAATAATTAGCTAGCTTTAAGTTTTACTACACATTACCTTAAAATTTACAGCTTATCTTTAGCTATTATACCGGCTGTGTCTAAGAAGAAATTCAACTATTAATTTATTACATATATTTCAAGTGAATAAAGGACGGTACCAAGTACAAAAAATGCATCCTAAATCTACAATATTGTTAGAAGTGGTACGAAAAAGAACTGTTACATGTTATTTCGTTACTACGTGTTTTCAGCATCATCAAGCAATGAAGAAAGAGTTTGCAGAATTATCTTTAAAGGAGTACAGATTTACATAATAAAGATATTTAAAACAATTTTAAGTCCCTTGACGCCGTATGTCCTGAGTTCAAAATGGGCTTTATTAAATATATAATTGTATTTAATTAGAAGTGATAAACCAATCTTGGTCGTTAATTGTGCAAGCAGTCAAGGTTCAAAGTTAAAACAGCTTTTTATGGTTGCATGAATTGCCTTTTTTAAGATATGACAAAATTTCGAATTAGGTAGCGTGCATGTAATGGAGCCCGGGCTATTACGATATCAAAAACTGAATCGAAACAAGTAGCATGCAAGAGATGCCGAAGTAGGCAGTCGATTTTGTCAACTGCTAACAAAAATAGGAACAACTTCATCAGTTTATATAGAATGCTTCTCAGATTTTTTTTGCTCAAGACTTTTTAATCCCAGTGCCAAATGTATGGGAGAGTTCTGACTCACCAAGGCTGGGAACAATTGGTTAAAAGTTTAACCTGCACAGCTTAGAGCTTATCATCTTTTGAACAACGGCCCAGTACAGAGTATGAATAATATTCAAAAATGTCTTTTTTCTTGCTTTTGTCAAACTTCAGATGTTAAACAGGTGACAACAAGTGAAGAACTTATTCTTAACACTGTGGCGACTCTGAACAACTTATCGTTCTACAATGACTGCAGGAGTTTTGTGCTACTGAAACAGCTGGAGATAACAGAGTGTAAGTGTAGCTGATTCTAGCTCACAATCGCCCCTACCAACGACTACAGAGCAGGAGGAACGTCAAATTTTAAACCAGGGTTAAAAAAAAATATAGTTCAGGGCCCGGTTTTAACTTGCAATTAAGAAATAAAACATTTTTTCTGTGCCTTCATAGCGCTATGAAAACCGAGGCGCACGTTTGGGAGAATTCGAGAGCTGATCAGTGAAGCACGAGACGCAGTCGAGTTCTTCAATGATCTGCTCGAGAATTCCCCAAACGTGTGCCGTTTCATTTTTTCCCCAAACGTGTGCCGTTTCATTTTTTCTGACTCCGCCTATGACTCTGTCACTTATGATCCTGTAAAGAATAGTTTGTAAGAGTGGGAAGAATCCAAATTACACAAGGCTTTGGAATCGAGCATTGGGATTGGTTTATTCCTCTGCTTCTGACTCTGACAATGCAGTTTTCTTTATGCAGGTCATAAGTGACGCAGTCATGAGCAGAATCGGTTTGATTTTCTTTAGCTCGTATAGCTCTGTGCTTCTGGTTATGACTCCGACTCCTTTGCCAGGAAAAACAATCTTAAAGTTGAACTAAAGTTCCACTGTAAACTATTGGATTGTTTGATAATAGCAGAAAATGTAGTGTTAAGAAATGAATAGAGGGCTTTAATAAGGCGCAAGGGCGGATTCAGGGGGAGGGTCGGGGAGTCGCGACCCCCCCCCCCCCCAGTTATTCCTGGGGTCAATTATCAAATTAAGTTTTCCAAAGAGATTAAAGTATTTTTTTCCTGAAGGAAGGACGACTTCAATCTTTATTTTATTTCTTACGACGATGATGTCGTATTTTCGTCTTATAATTTAGTTGTTCATAACGGTTTATTTGGCTTCCTGTGGTAAAAATGTGAC
>JAOBRB020353249.1:0-10623 GCA_027575285.2 Zoanthus pulchellus | reverse complement strand
TGCAGTTAAGAACAAAATAAGAACATTTTGAGCCTCAAATTGTTGAAAAAAATAAGAACATTGAGCCTGGGCAAAAAAGCGCTTCGGGGATGGTTAAATGAAACATTATAACTTTTTGAAATCTCCTTTTCATGTCCGATAGGCGATATTCTAAACAAAAGCCCTCAGTATCGACTGTGGTAGGGTATTCTGCACTATTTCCTTCTTTTTACAAGAACATCTAGCGGCCAAAAACATATACACGCGAGGCTTTGGAGTAGCCGAGACTGACTTCATTTTGTTATAGTCAATAATGCAACATTGTTTTTGCAGTTGGAATAAAACACACATGAAAATTTTAAGAGAACAATTTTCAGGGCTTATTATTTTCTTTTTCTATCTAATACTGAAGATCGTATCTTCTTAGATAGAGTACACATATCATTTTTTGGACAGCAACCAAAAACTAAATTTTGTTTCCTGAAGTAAACACTTGTGCTTGCGAAAAAAAGATACAAAAAGTACGAGTCTTTTTAGAAAAACCAGCAAGCTTTTCTGATGTGCTTCAAAGGCGTGCCACAATTACGATTATCTTAAGAACATATTAAGGGGCTACATTTTCCAAAACATTTAGGACTTTGAGCCACGGTCCAAATAGAAGACGTTCTAATATTTTCTAAAAGTAAAAAAAGATTGTAGCTAAATAACTTTTTAAATTAGTTTTTATGCTCTCTCTGGTCATACATTTTTAAATGTGGACTGTTATTTTGAAAACATTTAGCGAAATCCACCTACTAATAAAGAACGGTTGGAAGGGAAGAGGGCGGTTTAGGTTGGGAATTTAGAAAAAAATCGTATTTTCTGTTAGTTTTCTCGCTAGTTCGTTTATTTATATTTACTTCCAAGCCTAGTGACCCATGGAGCTGGCACTTATTCATATGGTTTCTGTACAGCCTTTAACTTCCCTGAATTGGATGTGACACTAATTCATCGCACTAAAAAGTCCCCGGAAGGATGAAGTGCTGAGTTGGCTTAAGCAAAAAAGAAGGTCACACAACATATTCCAATCTTGGCAAACTTCCGGCATCGCCGGAACAGGGGTCCTTAATACCCGGCCGGGAGTCTTACCAACTGCATATCACATGCGACTATAATCTCTACATATACCACGTCCGTCCCCGAGTGAAGGAAAAACTAACATGGCGTAGAAAGATAAGCGAATTACGCTCACATTTGCAAACCATGACCATGGTTATAATTTCTTTAGGAATAACTTAATTGATATGAGTTTGAGATGTATCTGTGAAAGTTGAAACGCAAATTAGATATTCAGTTGGCAAAGCAGTGAAACATTTTCATAATTTTATGATTTAACACTTCATTCAATATCTAATCCAGTAAATTTATAAAATATCGAAAACTATAAGCCTTAGTAACTGTAAGAAAAAGTGGGTTTAGCTCGGTTAAAAAAACCTGTGAAGTTAGCGAATGACGTAGACAAAAAAACAATGAAATCAAAACAATACATAGAACTAATACAATAGTAGCAAAACAAAGAAAAGAATTCATAGGTTCTTACACCAAGGATGAGCCGAAAAACTGTATTTCAACCAACTTTTCATAGCCTCTTACGATCCTAACATTCTAGTATTATCCTTTTTATCTATGAAATTCCATAAATATAATTTTCCAAAACTCTACTACGCAAAACATGAAAAACAACACCACTTAACTTGCTTCTTAGTCTGTTAAAACAATTTCAAGGGAAGAAAACAAACTGAAAAGAAATTTAATCTAAGAGAAAAATATAAATAGAATTAATCATCAGACGTACATTTAAAAGCCTCAAACGCCTGCAGCACAACGTTTGAAAGCACTTGTCAGTTCATGAATGCTTCCAACAAGATAACCAATTGAGTAGCCTGTCTGCAAATGAAGAACGCAATAACTCCAATTGCAAATACAAAACGACATGTTAATAAGTGAGTAGCTTAACGACAATACTCCGCAGATGTCGTTCTTTAAAACAAATTTATAGCTAAAACAAGAACAAAACTTACGGGGTAGGTTATATGCTTATATTTTTCAGGTTCAGTTGGCCTACGGTAGGCCGGTATTTTTGGACGTTTTTGTCGGATACGGTTACAACTTGGTTTCAGTTGATCATGAATATACAGAATACCTTATAACTGTCGGTAATTCAGTTCCTGTGCATTCGTCCTCCTTTAAAAATAAATAGGAGGTTAAATTAAGAACAATAGCTGCTGTGCCTTCAGTAATTACTTTTTAAGAATTTTACCCACGTTTTCTTTAAAGAAATGAAGGAATTATTTTACGCTGGCAATTGAAGAAGCCATCAACGCGAAGATGAAAAATGGTTTGACAATATAAGTACTGAAAACCAACACGAGATTAGGTCGATACAGAATAATGAAAGAACTATATATAGTATTCTTTGATTTATTCACAAAAAGTAAATCGGCTAGATTGATAAATTTTCAAATATATATTTCTGTAATTCCGAGTAGAAAAGAAAATATTTTTAGCTCTTAAATTTTGTTTTCCTGTTTTCATTTACAGGAGCACCTTTGTAATTGACAATTAAAAATGAACATAGAAAACTTAAGAAACAAATTCCTTGCTAGGACATTTTTTATTATCTTTGCACTAACTTGCTTGAAATAAAACATAATTGAGCACAGAGCTCAAGTTGCTCAGCATTACAAAGCTTTTAACACCAGTAATACTTACCACATATAAAACAGCTAGCTGCCGTTGGAGTCCATTGCTCTCCAAATCAATGCACTTGATGTTCAAGACAAGTGCGAAATGCGCCTCGAGTAGTGACATCGCGGTAGACACGCGGGGTTAATTAAAGTCTCAAGCTGTTTTATAATATGATAAACACTTATTTCCAGAGAGGTCACTCAATAATATAGACTTGACGATCATTGTAAAGATGAGTAAACCAAATGTATATTCATTCAGCTAACAATAGTATTTACATTACTTGGTTTATTGAGACTGAGCCGACTTTGTGGTCTGATTTCGTCCATTAACTTTTCACATAATAAAACACCGTAATCTTTCATGTAACATTTGCATTTGTGAAGTTTTCATTAAATTTAGTGATAAGTCAATTAATATTTTCAGCATTCATAATCATTTCTTCATGTGCTGTATAGATAACCTGCTGCACGAAAGCCAGACTTTCCAGTTGAGAGAGATCGATGACGAGGGGAGAGTTACGGGGTCTGTTAATTTAGTTGTGAAATCGTCACAATTACAGCCTATACAGAGCTTTACCAGTTCAAAAGAACATTCATCTTGTTTCCAATATCAAGGTTTTCCTATACAGAAACATCTATAGGTTTTTCTAAAATATTTCCCCCTTAAGCTCTCATTTTTTATCAATTAACAGTTCATGGCGTATCTGTTTTGATCACCAAAATAGTTCATTTCATGTGGAAAGCTAAAACTTACCTATATAAAGTTACAAAGTAAGTCTTCTCAAATTCAATTCAGAAAATGTTTGTGCATGTTTCTTTTCGAAACAAATTCACCTTGCCTTAATATATAAGAGAATAAACGACGCGCGAGTCACGCAATCGAGGTAATTAGGTATTTCTTTCTATCAAAATGATGTTATAATTTGTTTAGGTAGTAACACATCCGCTGATTAGTATTTCTGCAAACATAAAATACCCTTGATTGGGGAATTAGAAACGGGCTAAGTACTGATCATTCCAGCTATAGTGATTTGTAAATAAGCTCCTATTTTATTTCAATTGATATCGAGTTGTGCATTAAGAAATCCAAATCTCATTAACCGATTAAAGGACAATGCATATCACTGCTGAAAGCGCTGAATCATGACTGTACATGCACAAGAGAGGGAAAAGAATGTTATGTGAAAGAGGGGATACTTTATGCTAGTGTCCCATATAGTTGCCCTCGACATAGTCGAGCTCCCAAAAAGGTAATTGCATTACCCTCCTTAGGAAGATTAGGAGGGCTTGCATGGTGAAGTTAGTATATCATCTCTACATTATAGCCACAAGATCAGTGTTCTTTTCCGTCTAAGCTAGCTTAGTTTTCCATCCTTGAGATCGTTGCAAAATAAGCTGTGGCGCCGCGCAAAAAAAAAAGGAAATTCATACACAGCCTCTTTTCGAACCAAATTTGAAGACCTGGTTACAAAAAAGCACTATATGTTTTGTTAATGGATGGTATAGTACTCAGGTACAAAATAACTCAGTTTTCCATAGTTCAGCTGGGTCGGTGAATGAGTACAAGCGTTTGCTGGGAAATAAGCTGCAAAGGATTAGTGTCCCACTCTCATCTGTTAACACCAAAGAAACCGAAGGTAAGTCTTGTATCCTGTGCTTAACAAGCTCCTAAAGGATTTAGCATTTTTCTTGAGGAGACCCCAAAACCCCACTCACATGAAGTACATAGAAGTGGAGTGGCAAACGTTTGAATTTGCAAATTTAACCGCGTTTTAAAAACGGTAATAACCGAAAATTTTTTTTTGAAAGCTGCCTGCGACGCTGATGACGTTTCCGTAAGGACATAGTTATTATATTTGTTTATTGTGTTCAGGGAGGCCACCAGTAAGGAATCCCGTGTTCCAATGAGTCGTTATTTCGAGCTTCGCCGTTTCGCCATTCCAACAAAGAGTACTTGTGAAAATAATTTAAAATGTCATTGTTTAAAGCGCAATAATCAGAACACCATGCTTTACCGCAGTTATAAATTCAGCCTCAATAACTTAAAATTAATGATGGCACTTTGAAATTGCCTGCTCCCATTGTAGCTCGTTTATTTAAAGCGCTACTCATGCAGTCTAAAAACGCTGATTGAGATCACACATTAGAATCTCGTTGAAAACTATCCGTACAAAAGAATGTGTAAAAGCGGTGTTATCGAAACCGATGACGCCATGACTCATGAGCTGTTAATTGGAGAAAAAAAACCCGGGCAGAGTGTTTTATAAAAACCTATAAGTTGTATAGGAAAAGAGAACAATTAATACGTATTTTATGTTTTGCTAAATTCAAAGCTCATACCAATCCTCTATTTGCCAGACTCAAGATTTTAAAACTACATGATATAATATTTTTCCATACAGCATGCTTAATTTTATGTATAAATTTTCAAAATCAAGTCTTCCAAAGACGTTTGATAATTTTTTCACTCGTATTAACACGAGAAATAGCTATAATACTCGTCTATTTTCAAAATCCTCCTTTGCTTTACCAAATATTCGAAGCAATTATGGGAAATTTAATATTACGTTTTTTGGGCCAAAAGTTTGGAATCAAGTTAAAGAATCGATCAAAACTTTAAGTTTCCAAAGTTTTAAACGGTACAATAATCCAGTTATACTAGTTTTCACTGATGTTACTTAAATTTGAAGCATAATAATTTTCGCTTTTGTTATTTGCAGTAAATCTTTTTTTCCCTCATGTTGTCTTGTGCATGTGTCTGTATTTTTCCTCAGTTATTATAATATCTTATGATATATACTTCGATCCCTGACTAGTGTTGCAATCAACTTTCTTCTGTTGGGTACCTGACTAGATTAGCTCGTAAAGTTATTTCAGGTGTCCATCCACTATCCAACTTTCAGAAGTTCGTCTTACATAACTGTTACTTTTTTCTTTATCTAAGTGGAAATAATTTCTTGTTGTTGTTGTTGATGTTGTTGTTGTATTTATGTTTTGTATAGAAAACCGTTGAAATATGAAACTAGGTGAATGTCCTTTTGAACTGGTGAGACCCTGTAGGTGTGACAATCTTTCAACTAAATTTACCGTACTGTCTACAGAATCCCGAACCCTTCCTCTCTAAGGATGTCTGGCGTTCGTACAGCGGGTTAGGTACAACATGCGGAAATAATTATGAATGATTTTTTAACATTTTTAATGAGAACTTCTTAAATACAAATGTTACATGTACGATTACCGTGTTTAATTAGTTTATAGGTGGAAAGTTAATGGAAAAGATTAACGATATCAGGCCCACAAAGTCGGCAGGGTGTCAATGAACAAGTGGAAACACTGTTGTTCACTAAATATACGATTAGTTTACCCATATTCTTGTAGTTCGATCTTCAAAGCTATATTATTGAGTGACTTCTACGAAATAAGCATTTGTCATAATTTGAAACAGCCTGAAATTTTAACGAGCCACGCGTGCCTACCGGAACGAAATACCCGAGGCAAATATCCAACTCGAAGAACTTCAATTTTGCTTTAATCGATTTGAACATAAAGTGCATCGAAACTGTCGGTCAAATTACTCGACATGAAATAGTCGTATTAGCTGGTACTAAATTTCGCAACGCCGAACATCTCGGATCTTAAATGTTCCATATTTTAACTGATTTCAAACTGTTTTTAAAATCCCCACCTTTTCGCAGTTTTTACCATTTTTATTTTCTACTACAATTACTTTTTTTGTTAATAATTGCAATAGTGTTCTTGTAGAAGAAAAATGGAAAAAAATATTTAGGTTAACAAGTTGCTTTATTTTCTTGGATTACAGACTGAGTACATAACCGCGACAGTCTTTAAATCATGACGTCATTAAAACATAACTATCCCACTTTCTTCTTTACGTCATAGAATAAAGTTTTCGTACCCTTCGAGGCCAACAGTGAAATTTTGTTGACAATATATCAGCAGAGAACATTATAATTCAACTATACACGCACCGACAAGCTAGGAAAGGTTTATTCATATTTTTATTATAACACGCCTGCTATGAACTGTGTGAACTCTCAATTTCACTTAAAATTACTCAGCAGCCCCTCTGAATGTAAATTCAAAAATCAAAACAATACCTGATAAACTGCTTAATCATTGTGTTCACGAACTGCTTTTTTACATCGACAAGAAAGCAAGATTGCTAGATTACGAAAACGCCGCCTTTTTCCCAATGAAAACGGGGGAAATAGATGCCGCAACTTGTTACCAAAACAAACTACTTTCAACAACTGAAAACACCTAACTCGATATTTTTTGTTCTATTTCGAAAACCCAAAACAAAACACTGGAAATAACCAGCTTTGTACACAAGATACGCAAATCTATAGTTATCAAAGTTATCCTGTGGTAAGCTCGTGGAGTAAGTAACATATTGTGTCAGAGAGCTGCTGCATCTTGACTGTTGCTCTTAGATTAAGGCCCTCAATATATGAAACGGCTTTGCACGGTCAAGCGGGATGAAAACAAAACCTTAGCCGGTATTACATGTAATCGCGAGCCAAATTTTTACAGATTTCATGGGAACAGCCGGGATCTCGTTAGAAAAACTCAGCCCGCTCAACCGGGCTCGATTCTGATTGGCTAAGAGCAGCGCAGTTTAAGCGTAACACCAGTTCAAAAAAGTGTAACACCAGTGCAAAATGTGTAACACCAGTGCAAATTAAAAATGTTTTGCGATTGGTTAAGAAACAATAGAAATTTTGAATAAGCCAATCAAATTGTTCGCTTTGATGGCTCGTACACAAACGAGTTTCTAGCAAAGATAATTTAAAATGGCGGGCGATGGAGTGCGCCTTGAGTAGATTTTCCGAGCGCCAAAGCTGCTCTAAAAGCAAAACCTCTGAGAAGCAATGCTTTTTGGTTTCCCGTTCAGAAAACAGCTAGGGAGATTTGAAAATGAAAATGCCATTGAAATGGAATATTACGAGTCAGGAGAGCCAAACACTTTGCAAAACATACGATTGAGTGGATGATTTTCAGGACAAGGTATCTTGAAAGTTTTATATGTATATTATTAAGTAATCATACGGTTTTTCTCGTTCAATTTAGAATTCATTTGCACTTGTAAGTTTTTCAAAAAGCTAAAATTGCACGTGCCGCTTCGGCAAGCGTATATACTATACGCTTGATCAGTGGCTGCTCGACGACATAAAGGGTAAAATTGACCAACAGCAGTTTGGATGCCTAAAAGCTACATCCACTACCTTCTGTCTATTGGACATGATTCATACGTGGCTTTCTTTCCTTGACCACCCTGGACGTCATCTCAGGCTATGCTTTCTCGATGTCTCTAAATCATTCGACCGTATCGGATACAATGTTTTGGTAGAAGGCTTTTAGAATTGGATGTTCGAAGATGTTTGCTACTGTGGTTTATTAGTTTTCTATCTAACCGAAAACAACGTGTAAAATTACCTACCTCACTTTCTGACTGGCTTCCAGTCACAGTTGGCGTTCACCAGGTAACAAAACTTGGGCCCATTCTTTTTCTTGTTATGATCAATAGTTTGAATATATCTTCACCTGATATTGGCATGTAGAAATAAGTTGATAATGTATCTTTGTCTGAGGTTCTCAAAAAGAATACTTTTTCCAACATACAAACCAGTCTCATTTCCGTCGCCACTTGGAGTACTAGCAGTTGGATGAAGTTAAACGCAAAAAAGTGTAAAGAAATGATATGTTTTTTGAAAAATGATCCTAATCTTTCTCCTTTGTTCATCAACAACTGGAACTTGTAACATCCCATAGAGTATTAGGCCTACTTATCCAAGATAATCTAAAGTGGAACCAACACATTGTCAATACCGTTTCGATAGCCTCCAAACGACTTCATTCTCAGAGTTTTATGTAGAGGAGGAGTTGACAGCAAGGATCTTGTGACTCTCTATATATCTCTTGTAAGATCTGTTTTAGAATACTGTTGTTCTGTTTGGCACTATGCCCTCCCTGCTTACCTCTCTGAGAGTTTAGAACGTGTGCAAAAACGTGCATTAAGAATAATTGCACCTACACTATCATACAGTGAAGCCCTTAGTCTCTTCCAACTATAGATCTAGACTGGACAATAGAAGAAACCATCTCTACGAAAAGGTATTTTAAAAAAAAGATCTCTTGTGGAGGGGCATTTGCCGGAAAAAAGAGAGGATTAATATAATTACAAAACATAAAAAAAAATCACATGAGCTGGTTTGCGAACACTGAAATATCACGTGGCATGTTAAACGTCTTTAATTGGTAGCCGATTAAGAACCTTCTTAACGACCATTTAACGAATGCATGAATGCGCCTGCCGAACTTGAGACGATCGGAAATCGATTACAAATTTTCTATTGTTTACGCCTGACATCATGATTCCCCGACCGACGAGTTAAAAACGACTCACTTCTAGCTTGTTTCAAAGGGGCGAAAATTTTGACCTTTGTTAGTGCGTACGTCAAAACGCCCGCCAAGCCACTTGAGTATCGAGTGTATCTTGCCAAAAAACTCGAGTGCCGACTGAATCTTGCCAAACCACTCGAGTACCAAGAGTATCTTTTCAAACCACTAAAGTGTAGGGCGCCAAAAAACTTCTTCTTTAAAGTAAATTAATTTTCCTGATTATTTGTCAGAAACAAAAAAAATAAGGTTGAATTATCAAAATGTTTGTTTTGTTTACAATGATCGAAAGTCTCATATGAAATCGTAGAGATATACTTCGCATGATAGTTACTCGTCCTGCCAACATGCATATAAATTATGCTGCATTTTAGCCAATGCGAGAGCAAAAAGGTATGTATAATGGGTAGGTATATATTACATTTATCTACATATAATACCATATATGCATACCAAATAATTACGGTGTTCAACTTACCAATAGAGAAAAATATCGCCCTGGGAACCCCTACAGTTAACATCTACATAACAATGTCCGGCTGCGTTGCCAGCGTGGTTGGTCCTTGTGGGGTAGTGGTTAACACGTCGGACTAGTAAACCGAAGATGTGGGGTTCGATTCCCGCTTTTGCTCCTATTTCTTTCTATATGTTCATCGTCGAGTATAATCAATTCTACTTCTTGTCAATTTAATTCTATATTCCATTTTAGCACGTACTGAGGAAGCCAAAGGTTTGCCGAAACATGTAAGGCCCGATATGATTTAAGGTTGCATGTTCTTTAAAAATTATCTTAATTCTGATTCGAGAGGAAAAGTTGAAACTATTAACTCTCAATGGCTGGGTAGTAACATTCACGCTCTCTACTTTGGTAGATATGACAAACTATTTATACTTGATAGTGAGACAACACCGCATGTTATCTTCTATTGGGACCTGAGAGTTATGACAGGACCGGATGAATAACTCAAAAAGGCTGAAACAGCTGCCCATGGCTGGTAACGTACACTCTTCTGCTATTTCAATACATGTGCTATCTTTTACCGATTTCCATGCACAAAACTCTGTTCTCAATCGAGCCCCTCGACCCCAGCACATGTTCTCACATGTATCATTCGTAATTATACGTGGTAGCCCAAAAAAAGTACTCCTTTTCGATTCTTTGTAAATAGAAACGTAAAAGAGGTCTTACTCTTCAACAATTATAATTTTATTTGGTAGTGCTTACATTATGTATATCTAGGTTGTCTACACATATGTGTTTGTCTATGTATATCTATGTATGTATGTGTGTGTATATCTATGTCGTTATGTGTATGCAAATGTGTTATCATTATGATTTAAGAAATGTAGACATGGATGTTATGTGTTTGAGTAGGAATAGATATATGTACAGTATGTATGAGTATGTACAGTATGTATATGAGTGTGTATGTTCAAATCTGTGTCCGAAATTTTAAGTACATTTTCTTTTATACTGTTATTATATTTCATATCT
>JAOBRB020353140.1:0-5000 GCA_027575285.2 Zoanthus pulchellus | reverse complement strand
CGATGTTTTTGGTTTTGAGGAAGAGGAAATTTCGCGAAAGGTTGGTTTGAGTGGTGGAGGTGATATATTTCTCATTGAAAAACAAAGTTTATATAAGTATTGGTTTACATAATCGGTCAACATTAAACTCATTTTTTCATTTATTCTATGAATATTCTAAACCACAAAATGTGTTTGATCGTTATTATCCTGGTTTCACTTAAAGCATCTTAAAGCTCATTATTTGTGCTGGTCATGAATATGTTGAATCAAATAAACTCAAAATACTTTCAAACTACAAACTAAAAATTAAACATTTAACAATATTTGTTGGAATTTTAAAGGTTTATGAAAAGGCACATTACATTTCGCTCTGTCAACGTATCTCTTAGTCATACAACTATTAGAAATGCCATATTCCGCATCATACAATGTTTCAAATAAACATTCGAATGCATCTCAGCCGGGGGAACATCTGTGTACCCAGTAAAATTAGTTGGGGCGTTCTACCAACGTAACTTTTTAGCTGCCACTTAAAGTGCCCCTCTGATGAAAATCGCATTTTTTCAAGTGAAGCTATTTTAAAACATAAACAAGTAGCCTGCATGAGAAAAAAATGCTGTTTACTATTTTCAAATATCTCTTTTCGTTCCAGAGATATTTAAGTTTTTAAAATATGCAAATTAGCGAATTGATGACGTCATATACTCAACCAAATTTGGTCAAATATGATGAAAATAAGATTTCTCAGCCAATTTGTATCAGAAATGTGTGATTCTTTGCCGTAAGATTTAAATAAATTTTCTCCACAATTTGAGCTTAACAGTTGTGTTACCATGGCAATGTACTGGGTTCCAGACCTCCCTTATATTACAGGCATTTCTGGTCACGTTTGGCGTTCAATTTTCATATTTGCAAATGGTGCCTCATATACGTGATACAACAAGCATGTAAAATATGCTAGCTTGTGTTTGTGGTCTTGTTTAACGTTTTTTGAGCTGAAAATCATTTAAATATTGAAATTAAGTGGTTGGGGACTGGAAAAGAGTGAGTTGCCATGGGAACAAAATTCGTTACAGTCGTAGGTGTGTTTTTTGCAAAACTATTAGCCTACCAAGTTTGAATGGTAAAAATCAAGAGGTAAAAATTTGATCATATTGGCACTTTAAATGTTTTATGCTTACCCATAAAAAAGTAACCAAAATTGTATGCGTGTGTATGATGCGTGTGACTATCTATTAAGACTATGGATTGTTTGCATCTTGTTTTCTGCCCCTTTCAGGTATGTCAAGATTTTTCAAAATGTTGACCTGTCAAGTAATTTCTATTTTAGGTAAGTGCACGCCTTAGCACAAAAACAAATAATTTTAAGAGAATTTAAATGAGTTGGTAAATAACGTCAAAACTCATATATTAACGCCATTGGTATATCTATTGGCATAGATGAATCAACTAAAACTGACCCGCTTCCAACAGTTGTGACTTCATTGTTCAGTTGGTTAGAGCACTGCACCGGTATCACAAAGGTTACAGATTCTAAACCCTTGATGCCTGCTGTCCCAGTTGAGGCTTCATATCTCAGTTGGTTAGAGCACTGTCAAAACTGCAATTTTTTCATCAAAGTTATCAAGCACCAAAAAGATTGACATTAAATCTTTTTATAAAGTAAATTATTAAATATCAATTTTTTTAGCATTGACTTTTGTTCCAGGTTCTTGCTGTACATGAAACTAGTTTTATGATCATTCTATTTAAAACTGAGTTTACGATTGTTTTCGCGCCTTTTTTCCCTGCGTGCGTCCATTGTGGTAGTGCGCACACTGCTTAAGAAAAAAATGGCGCCAAAACGCCATTCTCGATCCAGTCCATTTTCGGATAATTGACCGTCGTGGTGAAGATGTATTCCGATGCTTAAGCTCTCTCAGTACTGTCCCTTCCTGGGTTAGTCGAACAGTTTCATCCACTTATCACAACAAATAAGCGCTGGCTCTACGGGCATCCTGACTCGTAAAGGTTTAAGCCTTTTTTTCGTGTATTATTGGTTATTCACTACCTTCGTTTTTACTGTGTGGAAAACTATCGGGATAATTGGGGAATAGGGATATCAGCCGTAAACATTAGGAAAGCTCGGTAGGCGCATTTTACATTCGTTAAATAGTCCTTAAAAATGCTCTTATACAACAGCTCCCTGAGCTTACCACAAGTTACCTTTAATTAACCGTTTCTAATTCTTTTCTGTAGTTACAGTTATGACCTGACAATGACCTTACAACAAAGCATGAATCCAATGCTTCAAGCTAGCCAATCTGTGAGTGAATGTAGTTGTATGAGAGTGTGGAACGATAGTAGAAGCAATATTCCAGTCTCCCCCTCAGACGAAAAACATAACGTGCACTCGAATAATGTTAATGCAAGTGCTAAAGAAATCGAATCCTCGTTTTGTTCAGCAAGTAGTTACAAATCTGGACAGAGTGAGCATCCAGACAGTGATCTTCAAGAAGCGCCTAATAAAGAAAAAGGTTTTCATTGTGAAGCTGAGATGGATAAAGTTGCAATGAAAAATGTTATTTCAACCATTGAACAAGGAACAGTCAAATCTCTTCCTTCCACACACAATAAAAGCTTCGAAAGTTGCATGGAATGTCAGAAAAAAAGAAAACAAAATTTAGCAAGAAATTGTGCAAGGAACAAACACAGAGTATGTTACAAGTTTGTGTGGAACAAATATTTACTGACACACTTTGAAGATGTTGTCCATCCTGACTGGGTCTTACATATTATCAATGGCTTTGTTGGCCAGTCTGGTATCCTTGTTGTGTACTTCCTGTGAACATCTAACTAAGTTGTAGTTTAATTCGATCCTCTAGTTTATTTTTTTAAACTAGTTTGTGTTTTCTAAACCAGCTTATTTATCAGCTGTCTGAAAAAGGCTTTCATATTTTTTCGGGTGCAGTGAAAAATCGCTAGGATCATGGTATTTTTTTGGTTTGGGGGGGAGAATAACACAGAAAAATTACGAAAAATTTTCCAAACCAACGTCCCTACTCTTTCTCTTCACTGCCACCCCCTGATCTACCCTCCCATCCCCTCTTAGTATACCCTCTCCACCCCCCTATTCTTACCAGGATTTGAACCTCTGACCTCTAGCTTTGTACTTCTGCACTCTATCCACTTGACCACGGAGTATTCGATGCAAATTTACCATTTTTTGTTCTTGTAATAGCTTATTTGGTCATGTAACCATTGGGGAAAATAAAACCAGTTTAAAAACTTTAAACTGGTCCAAAAATTTAAAACAGAGAATCAAATTACACTACAACATACACACGAAAGAGTGGTACGTTTGTCATAAACTAACCAACATAATGTTGTCTTTTGTTTTTGTTTTTTTTTCAGCCACAACTTTTATTGAAATTAGTAAAATGGCTTATCATCAGAATTATTTGAGACTCTTTGTATTTCATATATGTAATCAATAACAGCCCAATTTTAAAAAGAACTTAAAAACATATTAGAGCGGAAGACGTACTGTTTTATTTAATCTTTCATTAAAAATAATTTTTGCATGCAAACTTTTAATCAATGAAAGCGAATTTAAGTTTGTTGACCTAAGGTTTTGGTAATTGTTAAATTTTAAAACACTCTCACTAAATTTCCAAAACAACATTCACTTTGAAAAGTTCTGAAAGTCAGAAAAACGGGATAATAATTTTTCTCGAACTAAAAATGCTAGTTCATTATACTTCTGTTAAAAAGGAGCTCTAAGCAAACATGTTAAGTTAGAACTACGTGTACACTGTCTACTGAGGATCATTTAAACATTGTTTGCTGTACAATTTCATTTATAGTACTTAGTGTGTGATGCTTTGCTTTGTCACGTAAACAAACTCCTTAACATCGTAGATATTTGTATATATATGAGGCCCATTTATGTGACTTTAATCGCTCGAAGATCAGCAGAGTTTGCTGGAACTCGTTTTCTTAAAAGAGGAGCAAACGATCAAGTATGTTATATATACTTTCTCTTGGTCTACTTACTTGCTTAGTCCGTAATCTAAACACTCTTTAATCTTTTAAACATTGCTCTCAAGAGGGCACAGATAAATCAAATGATAGTAAAAATGGTACCAGGTATTTATATGAAAAAGAGTGCAAAGATATCATATTTTCTTGATATATTTCATCAGAGGAAAAGCGTATCCGATTTCTGCAAAAGCAGTCAAATTTATTATTGCACAAAGAACCAGTACAATTTAAATAAACAAAGCGTGATAACTTTTTCAAAAAGTCCCAAACAATAACTGTTACAAAACCAATGTTAATTTGGTACAGTTTTGAATTTAAATTAAATTTAAATACAATTTCTATGTTTTGTAAAATTATTTAGGTTTTGTAATTGTAATTTGCTAGGTTTTTAGACAACTGTTAATATTTCAAAGTGTGCTGCAAGAATTTGTAACTATAAATGTGGGCTATTCGTGATATCCGTCAAGTGAGAGGAATAATTGCGGATCAAAACGGTAATGAATTACGTTTTGCTATAATATCAGAGAATTTTAACGAAACTTTTTAAAACTTGTATATGTACTTCCTTTATTGACCGATTAGAAGGTGTCATGAACTACGATTTGCAATTGACTCATAGTTTATTCTTCGTTTAGGTTTAATTATTGAATAGAAAGAAACTAGAAAACAGTCAGGTTAGGGATAGCTTTTGTAGAAGTGTTTGGGTCATAGATATTAACTTAAAAAGGAGATCAAATACCGTTCGTGTTTGGGTTCAGATCTGTTTGGGATTGATTTTTTTGCTAGCTTATTGTTTTTACTTACAGTTTAGTAATGAAAATGTAAATTCTACACCGTAAAAAAGAGAATACTTACTGACGTTTCGGACGTTAGTCCTTAGTTCTGACTAACGTCTGAAACGTCAGTAAATATTCTCTCTTTTATGGTGTAGAATTTACATTTTCATTACTAAATTGTTTCTTTAGAAACACCGACGCAGCTCAAACTAGTTTACC
>JAOBRB020352919.1:0-10627 GCA_027575285.2 Zoanthus pulchellus | reverse complement strand
CCTTACGAGGACTAGCTAATACGTCATTTTTATGCTTCATTGGCCTATGAAAACACACCTCTCGGCCAATAGAAACTGAAACCACTGTACTATCTTAAATATTTTATAATTCTAGTTGAAACTAAACTGAATCTTAATCAGTTTATGTTGGCAAGGTGAACAGTAAAATTAAAACACATAAGCACCGTTTTACATAGCATACTATATCTACTATTGTATTGTTTTGCAATGAAGCAACCAAAACATTTAGAGCAATGAGGCTTGGCAAAACATATTGGTTTTTATATAAAAGGTCTAGTAATCATAAATCAGTTGCAGCCAAGCAAAACGAGTTCTAACCTGTTAAAACCAGCGTTTGCTGACGGAGGAGAGCCAACAGCGTGACTATTAAATATTTTCTTTCTTCTAAACAGTTTCTATTATGATCCGGCAAAGAAATGTTTTGCTTTTAGTCAACAATTTTTTGATCTTGATCTATGAGATTATGTTCATCCGTGACTCAAGTCCCAAGTTGAACACTCAATCAGATTCAGTGCGGGCTAAAGTGTTTGTTTAATTGTTTTATTTTCACATTTTTACGCCCAGTAACACTTCTATTGTTCTATATTGTACTTTTTTATGTTAAAATAAGACCTTGATACTCAATTTGAATAAAATTCTTGAAAATGAAGTCAGGATGGCTTGGCATTGATTTTTGTCATTAATACTTTAACAAAATAGATAGATATTAAAATTAGATATTATTTAACAATTTTAAAATAATTATATTGTTTTTCGGGCCGAGACTGGATACTTTTATTTATTTGCCGATTTTATAATGAAAATATTTTTACAAATATTCTTAAGGCACGAACACACGATGCAATATTTCATGCAACATTGTGCGCAACAAATTTTTTGGAGGTGGACACACGGTGCAACAAAATCACGCAACATTTCTCGTGATAGCGCGGCGTTCTTATCCATGCAACATTTCAACAATCAAAACGGAGTCCAACAAGAAGTCCTTTAAAAAAGAAAACTTGCTGGGCTCATTGTTGCCGGAGTAGAGCGCGATTCAACTTCAGTTTGTGTTTCGTGCAATGTCGAATGCAAAAAAATTCATCGCTGGACACACTATTTTGCGCGCAATGTTGCATGAAATTTTGCACAGAGTGTCCGCGCCTTTAGTTTCGCGATAATCGCTGACATGGAATTTCCGTTTTAAAAATGACTGTGGTATCGGAGCTTCAAAGGTAGTAAGTAGTGCGTAAGCTACTTTATTCGCACGGTAATAGTAAAAAACTTAACATAAGCTTTCATTTTTACATAAATTGAAAAACAAAACAACTATACTGACAATAAATATAAACAATACATGTAATGATTTTTTTAGACATGCATATAAACTATATTCTTAACAAAGTCTGAGCCTCAACATCATTCTTAAAATAATCTTAAAAATGGACAAATTTCTTATAATTATATTCTTATGAAAAAATTATGTTTGAATTTGCATTGCTGACTCTTTACCATGGATATTTATTCTCCTTGCGTTTTGCCGTTTTTTGTGTGTAAAGATGAGGTCAAACAAGTATCAGGGTCGATGAAAGTTGAATGAGAGGTTTGGCTCAAATCTCATGCACTATCATTGAGGTTTTATTGTCTACGCAAGAGCTCGCCAGAGCGATTGCGAATTATCGCGTGGTATACTTTCCAAACTGTAAAATTAAAATGGCAGCCTCTGTTTTATAGTTTTAAAACAGCTTTGTATGAAAAAAAAAGATAAAGAAGCTTGACCCAAGCGTGGGAAAACAAGGCAGTGGATAAAACATTGCAAGGAGAAAAAGTTTTGCTATGTAATCGACGTGTTGCCAATTGAAAGTACAGTAATGTACAGAGAGATTATGCGAATTTTTGTGTTCTTGTTGTTTATTTCGAGTCGAGAGGAGCCCACAAACCCCCAAAGCTGCTGCTGCTGACGAAAAACTCTCATCAACTCCCATGTAGCGATCAAACAACCGAAAACTCTCATCGACTCTCATAAAAGATTGGAAAAAGCTCAAAGTTGATGCGAGCGCATGATAGTCGATGAGAGTGCGTGAGTGTTGGCAGTAAAACGAGAGTGAGAGTTTGAACTCACATCAACTTTCGTTGACACTTATGCTCGTTGGACCATCACTTTATGAACATTGGTTCAATTGTTTGTTACGGTCGACGTTTAATTTGTTTGAGAATAGACAATAGGCAAAAGCATTAGTATGAAAGCATACGTGTTGCCAGAGATTTCTAGCATTTCTAATAGCCACCTAAAATTAGCTAGAGATCAGTTCCCAAATCTAAAAGATCCTATGGTTTTTAGACTTAAGAAAAAAGGAAGAATGGTTAGAAATAAGTACTTTGGTAGGAGCAGACTACCTCTGGCAATTCCAAAAACGTCGTGTTATCAGAGGGAAAGTAGAGAAATTTGTAGCTGTAGAGACCGAGCGAGGCTGGCTGTTTTCAGGACCCATGAAATGCGAGTTTGCGGAGTTTGTCGATGAGGTTAGTACAGTACAGGCCAATTTTATTGAACAAGATCAGTTATCAAGTGAGACCAATGTGTTAGACAATGAGTTAAAAAAGCTTTGAGATTTAGAGACCCTTGGAATTCGAGAGACACAAGAAGTACAGGATGACTTTTTGGATGCTATTTCATTAATGGAGAGTGTATTCAGTTAAGCTTCCCTGGAAAATTAATCATAGGCAACTGCCCACCAACTATGACAGTTGTTTTGTTCGTTTACATAACACATTTCGAAAGTTGAGACAGGAATTTGACGTTCTAGAAGAGTATGTGGCAGTTATAAGGGTCAGCTTAAGTCAGGAGATATAGAAACATTGCATGCTTTAGAGGAGGGCAATGTGATACACTACCTGCCGCATAGAGCTGTAGTGTGTAGGAATATCCCAACCAGTACCAAAGTAAGAGTAGTCTATAACGCGTCCGCCAAATGTGGAAAACGGGGTGTGTCGCTGAATGAGTGCTTGCACGTAGGCCCTTCTCTTAACCCATTGTTGTTTGATTTCCTGCTGAGATTCCGCATTTACAAGATAGCAATGGTAGCTGACATTGAAAAAGGGTTTCTGAATATAGAATTATATCCAGAGGATGGCGATAGTTTAAGGTTTCTGTGGCCTGAGGACCCTAGGAAGAGTGACTCTGCAGTGCAGGTGTACCGGTTTTTGGTTTGAATTCTTTGCCATTTTTGCTAAACGCAACTCTAAGGTACCATTTAAGGAAGTATCAGAATATAGACTCCAAGTTTGTAGAGAAGCCCCAGAGTATCAAAAACTCTTAAGGTTCTCTAATCTATATTGAGAAAACTACTTATTGGTAGGACAATATAACGGTGTTGTACTGGCTATCAAACAGAAGTGAGTGGAAGCAATTCGTGAGGCACCGCGTGGAAAAAATCCTCAAGCTTACATGAAGGGGTAAGTGGAAACATTGTCCAGGGGTTGACAACCCTGCTGATGTAGGTTCACGCGGCATAGTCGCCCCAGGCCTAAGTTAAAGACCTGCGCCTTGTGGTGGAGCGGCCCTAAATGGTTGCCCGGACCAGAGGAAGGATAGCCGCAGACGAAACTCAAGAAAACTAAAGCTGGAGCAGGAGAGGAGAAAGTGTCTACGACCAGGGTAGCAAACTTGTCTAAAGGACCAGACATAGCGAGTGTAATAGATATTAGCAAATTCACTGAAACCATGCGGTTGTTAAAGGTAACAGCAAACGTTATACGCTTCGTGCACAATACTAGATGTAATAAATTTGATAAGACTAGAAGAACAAGCAGACTCTCTAGGGAAGAGTTAATGATTGTAGAGAAAGTGTGGATCAAATCGGCTCAGGCAGAACTGAGACAGAACGAGACACTTCACACGATTGACTAAACAGCTAGATTTAGTAGAAGAGTCAGGTGTTCTAAAATGTCGAGGAAGATTTGCAACGCAGGACTTGAGGAAGACGCACACCAGCCAATTTTATTGCCAAGAGCTCACTGACTGACAGAGATGGTAGTGTTAGATTGTTACAGTAAGGTACACCACAGTGGTGTTAGAGCCACGCTAGCGCAATTACACACCAAGTTTTGGGTGCCCAAAGGCAGAGAGACGATCAAAAAATTAATCAGAAAGTGTGTTGTTTGCAGGAGACTTGAGGAAAAAACCTTCGCACCTCCCAGATCTGCAGATCTGCCGAAGTTTAGAGTAACGCAGGGCAAACCATTTTCAAGTACAGGAGTAGACTTTGCAGGTCCTCTGTTTTATAAGAGCGATGCAAGCATGAGCGTCCGTCGATGAAAAAGCGCGACAGTGTATGCCCTGAGTTTTTAAACCTTTCAATTTTTGTCAAAACAGCTTATTTCAATATTTATGCTCCAAATAGGATTGTACGGCACCAGAATGCGTATTATTTGTCTTTTCACTACCCCGTACTGTCTTAACTCTTTCAGTGCCAGTCAGTGATCAACAACAAACTTCTCCTTAGATATGACAAAACAAAATGAGGTATTTGGTGATGAGAAAATGAGAGTTGATCAAACAAAGCAAACTCCTAATGATCAAAAGTGTAGATCTCTAAAACTTGTTAAAGGGAATTTAACAATATTGAACTCAGTTGTATATTTTTTGACTGTGCAATGTGATTAATTACCTCGGAATTCGAGGTATTTAAAGCTTATATATATTAGAATGTGAAGCGTTTCTGAACCCCTGCCGTGATTATCAATGTGCGCGCGAGAAAAGAGCTACTCTGGGCTGAGAGACGGGGTAATTCTATTAGGTTCAAAATGATACAACCACGGAAATAAAAATCTATATTAATTTCCTTTTATATGTCAAGCATTTAATAGAACTGCGTTTTCAATTTCAAAAACACTCGGATGATCGGTATAATTGGTCGCCTCTTCCGAAAACCAAAAGTAAAAACAGCTTCTCTGTCAGCTTATTGGATTTTTCAATTTCGGCACAGGTTCTTACAGTACTCACGCATTTTCTTATAAGAACGAAAATTTTAAAAGAACAACTTAAATAGAACAATCTCAGGCTGGGGTTCCGTATATCCATGAGAATAGGTTTTTTTTTATAAGAACAACTTTATAAGAACGAAAATTAAAAACAACTTAAAAAGAACAATCTCAGGTTGGGGTTCCAAACATCCATGAGAATGTTTTACCTTGTGACTTCACTAAAACTCATAAATTAACTTAGCAACGTATAGACACGGTATTTCACAGACACAGTGATTATAAAATGTGAGGCACATCGTATTTTAACGCCTTGGTCTATTAGTATTACATTTTTTCTTCAATTTGTGCGACTAGAGATAAGAATAGGATTAATAACAATTTGAGGCTGAATTCACCAAAAAATTTAGAACAATGAGCCTCGGAAAATCTTACTGGTTCCCATAAAAAGAAGCATGTTCGCGGTCAAAAAACGTTTTCATTTCATTTGTGTCGTATAAAATGTACGTGAGAGCCATTTTTCATGCACTTGATTTACAAATAATAGCCAGTCGAGCGAAGACGTAAGGCTGGCGAGGCATCCGTGTGATAGAGCCGCGCGAGATTGAGTACAGGCAGAAAAAATCTCAAGTAATGTAAGATTTTATGACGTAATGCCAAAAGATCTTTTGTCTTTAAATAGACCAATCACAATGCTTTAACTTTGTGACGTTGCAGCAAGGTGAACAAACAACGGCTTTGAAATTTGATTCTGTTTATCATAACATTGACAAGAATATCGTATTAAAAAGAGAAACATGTCAATATGCAAAACAAAATGTTACCATAAAAGTGTGGATATTAGAATGACTTTCAAACGTAATGCACACACTGAGATATTTTAGTTTATGTTTGTTTCCAAGCGAGGGTAGCATGGTGAACAAACAGCTGCTATGTAATTTGTTATTTGATTCAATTTATCAATGTGGGGCAATGACATTTAATGAAACAAGATTGTCGATTTTTTAAATAGAAAAACATTTCATAAAGCAAAACAAAATTTTATGATTTAAGTGTGTATGACCGAAAGTTTTTTTTTGACTTTTACACATAAAGCACACGCTGAGATATTTTGAATTTGATTTAATTTCGTTTTCAAATAGTAAAAAGGAGAGTATCTGTTCTGGATGCTACTCAGCTACATCCTGTCGTCCTCATTCTTTTGTCTTGCTCGTTGGCACTTTAGCGATAGCTATTTCTAGTGTATTTAAATACTATATATAAATTTATACAAATTCCTTTTTACACCACCCTGTTGGTGCTGAAAGGGTAATTGCCTCCCGGGGTTACATTCAGTACTGAGTCAGTAATTTGAACCCGGGTCTTCCGCATTCAAATCTCTGATTCTTGACACTGTTTTTGCTGTCTCCTAATCAAGTTTTAAAAAATAATAGGTATTAGCAATGCTGGAAGTCAAAACCTGCGTGGAGGTTCTTCAAGTTAAGTTTCGCTTTTTGAAATTGAAATATATTTATAAATGAAGGAAATGCTATGCTAAGCCTAAAATTGTGTCAGACTGTTCGTTCCCATATGGTACAGATAGCGCGATGGAATCGAAGTAACTTGATTCATTAAATGTTTAAATCATAACTATTGCCATATTGGAATTAATACGGCATGATCATTAAATATACACACAGCCTAAAGATCAACTTTAACTCAAGGACCGACCACATCAGTTTGAGTCAAAACGACAAAAGACAGAACACCAATTTTCTTACCTTTCAAGTTTCATGATATTTCACTTTTTCTTTGAGGAAAAAATTTTCCTTGGAGCTCGACGAAGAATATCTGTTTTAGTTCCAAGTTCAACACGTTTAGTTTACTGCAAGTTCTTCTTTGTAAAATTTGGCGACTTGAATTCCTGCAATATTTTCACACTTCACTTGTGAGTTGTGTGTTGAACGTTTTGGCTACAAACCAACCGGAGAAAATTTTTCCTTCGCATTGTTTCGCTAATTAGTGACGGACGTGTTAAGAATGAATATCACGTACAAACGCGGAAAACCGTGCTAGTTTTTGTTTGTAATGATTTATTTGCTACTAAAGTTTTCTTGCTTACCTCTCTTTTTTAAAATGGCTGCACCGCTCCATTGATCAACGACACGCAACGCTTGTCATGAAGTTTGTTTCCCGCCAAAAAGCATCTTAGCCTTACGTAATAACTGTTGAGTTCCTCGTTCTTTGAAGTTGAACTAGTCACTTTCCATTTCCAGTTCGTTCTTGTAGCTGCTGAATTTCGCTTTCAATTGACGGATCGGAGGGATGAAACAAGTGACCTTTAACAAAAAATTGTAAGTATGAACTGAAGTGTTTTGACGCTTGTGGTAGAATATGTATATCCGATTACATTTTTTAAAAAAAACTTTAGGAGTTTTTTGTAAATGAAGTCGTTCAAAATGATA
This sequence comes from Zoanthus pulchellus, assembly GCA_027575285.2. NCBI lineage: Eukaryota > Metazoa > Cnidaria > Anthozoa > Zoantharia > Zoanthidae > Zoanthus > Zoanthus pulchellus. The sequence goes on along the minus strand of JAOBRB020352919.1, from coordinate 3,200 downwards.
AAATATTGATTACTGTTTTGTCTTCTTGCTCATTGGCACTTAGCGAGACGGTTGCCGCTAGTACAGTATTTACCGACACACTCTTGACTGTTGTACTCTGCCTGTATTTCAAGTAAACATTTTATTGATACAACCGACGGCGACGAGCTTGTCAAAATGGCATAATTATTTCGACATCAAGTTATAAACCACGTTTAGCTGTCCAGTCGATTGAGCATGAGCATACATATTTTTAAGGGCAGTTTCCGGTCATTAATATTTTAGAAAAGAGCAGGAAAGCTCGGCTTTAATGAAGCTTTAAGATTACGAGTTAACCGCTATGTTTGTAAATTGTTTTTACTTTGTACGAATACACTTACATTTTCATACATATGATTTGTTTGACGTTCAGGTTGCACGAAGTGAGTGATCTGTATTAAAACTGGAGCAATATTATTGCATATATTTTTATTCCATAGAGCTGCTTCATAGACTTTTAGCTGCATAATATTAGAACTCGATGATGTTACTCGCAAGTACCCGCTGCTGAATATAAGTTATAAGTTTTATAACGGAATGGCCTCGGATTTTATAATGCATTACTATAGACATAGTCATAGATTAAGAGCGAAAAGGAAATTCATTTACTGTCTTGAGTTATGGTAACCAGCCTCACTTTGTGAATTTATAATTTGTCAATTAAATCAGTCAAAGGACAATTTTACTGGACCGGATTTTTGTTAGGTGCTTAATAAACGGAGGAAGGACATTTTTTTCTCCCACCCCCTCTTCCACAAAAAGAGTAAAGGCAACAGAACTGAAAATGAAATTGCATTGTTTATTGACAAGTATTTTAAAATAAATTTGCAATGCCTTCTCCTTTTGAGTTGGAAATGTTCAATCTAAAAGAGAGTAGTGAATGCGATTGCCAATGTGGGAGTTTTTTTCCAGACATTTTCAGTTACCTTACAATCATTTGTGCTCAACATTGAAATAGTTATCTCGAATAATTAAACAAATCGAATAATTTTCATTTAGAAGCCACAGCAGAGTAAAGGAATCATAAATTTTTTTAGCAATTTCTACCAATATATCTCAAGTATAGTTTTTTTTTTAAACACAGATTAACAGATTTATTCACCTTTTGCTTTCATGTGTGTCTTCTTCAATCTCTAAAGTTAGTTATCAGTCTCTTCCCTGCATGACAGATCCCCCACGTTAGTCCCGAGTTCAGGGTCAAATGACAAATTTCTTAACTATCACTATCCTTGACTTTAGATACAAGGGCTTAATTTGAGGTATCGATATTCGCTGTTTGTACATGTAAGCCTCTGCTAGCTTTACTTTTATTCAATTTTGATACAGTGCAGAGATGTGTTTGATAGCCAAATAATCATTCTTAAAGGAGGTACCGCCCATTTGAGATAAGCGGGTACGTTCCGCCCCATAGCGTGTGATTTTCGAGCTCTGGAGTCAGGGATAGAATGGCATTTTTGTCTGATGCCTGTGATAGGATCGCTAATTTGGCATGGGTTAAACCTACTTCACACTAGCAACATAAGCACAGGCGCAATCGTAATCGCAAAAGACATAATCGTAAGCGCATGAAAAAGGAAACTTTTTGTTTTTCTCGTGCTTGTATAGCGCTTGCGATTGTGTCAGAAATCTTCTATATATAGTCTAAAGCGACAAAACGTAATCACAATTGCTAGCGCATGCGCGTAAGATAACGCCTGCTTCACACTAGCTTTAATATAAAATGTACAGTTATTGCTATAAAACATTTAGAACCAGAATAGGAACATATTTCAAAATAAATTTATTTATAATCATTAATATCTATAACTGATACAATTGTATGATGGTCATCATATGTCATCGTTATAATATTCATCAAACTTCACGAATTATCTAAGATCTAATCAAGGTTTTCATTAACGCAAAATACTGCTTATTTTATTCCAAAAAATTATTTGGGATGCAAAAAATGAAATGTAATGCGTCCCTGGGACGCAGAAGATTGACAGAACATTACGGTGTAAAATAAACTTTTGATGATAGAAATTTTGTTTGAACAGAGAAAGTGACTTTAATTAATATTGAACTTTGGAGTTGCATGGTTGATACTACATTTTTTCATTTTATGGTGTGTTTAGTTAATTTGGTTGTAAAATATAAAAATAAAGGTTTACAGTTAAGAGTTACTGGCTTATTTAGCACCGGGATAAATTTTTCCCTTGATTTGGTGGCACCCCTTATATTTTGTTTGGGACCCCTAATTCAAAAATGAAGGGGTCCCTGGGACTCCTGATGAAAATTTCTACTGAAAACCCTGTTTATGGTCTGGGATATGGTACAGTTTCTGGTGTTAATATGATAACATTTATGGAATTAACAAATCAAGCAGTAAAAATGTGACACAATTCTTATAGGCACGCTAATGGAAATGGTAAGGTTAGGGGTAGGCTAGAGTATCATTGTCTACGTTGGTTTTGAACGGAGTTCAGCACGCACAAAGTTTCAGGTGAAAATAGATTCAACGGAAGAGGGTTTATTCGTTCGCAAGAACTATAAGAGGTATTGTGGAACAGGCTCTTACTTAAGCTCCATTTTATAATTACCTAAAGGAAGTTTTAGTTTTCTACCAACAAAGCAGGAAAATCCAAGAGAAAAGCCCTCGATCCCGGGTTGTTCAGCTTGAGGAGAGAGATGCGTTGATTATCACTATGCTGTTCTTTCTTACTGTTTTCCCAAACTGACTTAGGTTCACAAGCTTTCAAGATATTTTATGGTTGATTTATGCTAGAAACTACACTTTTAGGGTGTGAAGGCAATTTCATTTAGAACAATTATTTCATAGCATATTGATCTGTTTTCTGATCTGGTAGTTATTAGTTTTGTGTTATTTTATTTTCATTAGTCTCCGAACATAAAATCAAAAAATCTTAAACAGGCCACGCTAAAAGTCCAGTCCTTGAAACATAAAGAAACTGGCACTTTAAGTGATCTTTATCTGATTGATTCTGTCTGCTTCATAAATATATAAATGAGTAAATAAATATTTTATTTAATGTCAGTTGCGAAGGAAGTGGTTGGCCATTCTTCCTAGCCAGAGGCTAATGTTTATAATCGCTCAACGGCTCAGATCTTGTTGTGAAAGTCGAATTTGCAGAGGGAAGAAAACCGGAGTACCCGGAGAAAAACCCTCGAAGTCAGATTGA
>JAOBRB020352809.1:0-10628 GCA_027575285.2 Zoanthus pulchellus | reverse complement strand
AATAAACTTAAAATGTGTATTGTCGTCTAGACTGCAGCTTTTCAGTTGTCGAGTTGACGGTAAAGTTTGAAAACATGTAGGTTTATAAAGATACTAAAAAATTTTCTATATATACCCATGTACAAGTCAAATAGAAAATTACAGATATTAGCAGAAAGAATAATGTTTAAAGCAATTCAATTTCGTATCGCGACAAAGACAAAATTATGCAACATTTGGCAGCTCTTCGACAACAAACACGTGTGACACAAACAGTTCACCGTAAACTTGTTTTCGCCGTAAATTAAAGCAAAGCACAACAATCTTTCCAGCATTTGTACAATACTTGCGATAATTGTAAGGAAAAACAATCCAATTTTGAAGTCGAAAAATAGCTCTAGAAACACGTCCCGTGAAATAAATTCACACGAATATGAAGCGATTTGACTCAAACAATCGCCATGTCCATCATTAATTTGTGTGTACTTTGACCGTCGGAGCGAGAAGTTCATTGGAAATCATCTTTTAGAAAACTTGAAAAAACTGTTTGGAACTCTTCTCAGTCTCAAAAGCTTCGAAAGCTTTTTGGAGTTTTGATCAAAAGCCTTTTTAGCAAAGCTAAACACAAATTTTCACAAACACGACATGATAGATAGATAGAAAGAAAGAAAGAAATATTAATTTAATTGACGAAAGGGTAAACCTTGACTCGAAGGACTCGGCCTACCACAGGTAGCCCGAGTTAACACGTTAATTTGATTGACTCGGACTTTTGACTCGGACTCCGATTTGACTCGGAATCGGATTTGACTCGGGCTCGGATTTGACTCGTGAAACCGGTGAACTCATCTCAGGTTAGCTCCTACAGACGTTGAGTTAACTTAGGCGGAAAAGGAGGTCGCACAAATATTCAAATATTTGCAAAGCTAGAGAGCGATCTTACCAAATGCACCTCTTTAAGTCTGCATAGATATCTATACCTATCCCCTAAGACTTATCTAAGCAATGTTTTGTTTCACTCTAACAATTATGTTCAAAAAGCGCAATTAGCTTGTTTTTATTTTCTTGTGATTTTTATTTGGTGGATTTTTATTCAATCTAAAGCTTCAATATCAAAATTTCCCTTAATAATAATTATGAACTAAAAATTAGAGAATAATATATGTTAATAAGGGCAAATGTTTAACAAGAAAGTATTTGAGTCCTCTCCGACGCTCGGTGAATCTTTCTTCATGTACGACTTTTATTAAGACATTGAGCTAACTTCCCTAAGGACATGCTGATAAATTCTTAAACAAGGCATTTGCTATCTTTATTTTACGATTTAATTTCAGTAAAGACTTATTTTCGCATTTGGTTTGAATCTTATCTTCTTTGCATTTGTTCTATCCTTTTAAAATCTTTCTTCATGCACGAGTTTCTGTTTTTTCTATTATATTCCTATTGAACTTAATATGCCATCTTAATTATGTGCTTTGTTAATTAATTTAAAAAAATAATGTTGTTTGTTCAAACTCGACTCTTGCTTGAAGTTCGTTCTGTAGGGCGAGCCTTGCAATGCGGTGTGCCCAGGGTTAGTTACTTTTAGTTCGTAGTTTGTTTACATATAAACCCACTTGATGACGATCAGATGAACTTGAAATTTCTCATAATTGAATTCTGCTATCGCCTCGTCCATTATTCACATTTGTCGTTTATTCTATCACCAATTCTACAAACTAAAAGTAACTTTCCCTTAATTAAAGATAAAGATAGAAATTAAAAAAAACTTACCTTTATAGATTTCTACTCTTAATGAAGGGTAGGACTCGTAATCTTGTATATAGAGTTTTACGAATCTTCCGTTTGGCACTCCAAACAGTTGGTTGCGGACTATTGTGCTTCGGTCTTTATTTCCTGAAAATATCTATTATATAAAGAGTTATTTTTACTCCTAAAGAATCATTTTAAGACGAACGGAAGTCAATATAGTGGTCCTGTCCTTGTAAAATGAAAATTTATCAAGTTCCATGACATATATAGTTTAGCTTTACACAGCAAGCTTGATGTATCAGTATTCAAAATGTAACCTACCTCGTGCTTTTGACAACTTTTTTACTGCGACAAGCAGGAGACACAATTATGCTACTCGTACGGCATCAAATCTAAATTCTTTTTTATTCAAAATTAGATTAAAATATGGAAAATTTAACACTAGATATTTCGAAAATTTGATCATTTAAAAACCTTGAGTTTACCTTGTTAAACTCAAAAAACGTTTTGTTGATTTTTGCATCACTAATTACAATCAAGTTTTCCTGAATCTTTTTTTACCATATCAATTTTTTTTCTGTTTCTTTTCCTAAACCCACTTTTCTGATTGATAAAGAGTTTATTTAAAATGGAATCGATACCCAACAAGATAGCTTTTCATAGTTATTTTTGGTTTTCAACCACTATAGTAACGTTTATACAATGATTCAATTAGCGCACTGCATTAAAAGTTTGTGGAAATAATTATTGTTGTTGTTGTTGTTGTTGTTAATGTTATTGTAGCCTATTTGGATACGCAAGGATTGAACGGTTAGGGTTGGGTCTTGTACTGTGTCACAAAACGTAAGAAATATAATGGTGTATTCTAAAGAAGAAAATGGCGAAGAAAAAGAAATTACACACAAATGAAAAGTAGACCTACCTTGTCTCGCCTCTTTTCTTTATAGGGAGTCCAAAATTCACCATTCGGTGACAGTACGATACGGTATTCTTTAGACCATTCTCTTTCTCTACCAGATCCCTGCGTTTCTATGGCACATATGGTATAAACATTTCCAAGATCAATCTGCAGCCACGCTCCGTCCCTTCCTTCTCTTGTTGTCGTCCAATAGTTAGATCCGTTCAATCTTGCATAATGAGGAACGAATCTGAAGGAGAAAAACGACGATGCAGTGAAACTCTTCTCCGGTATAATGGATGGATCAGCAACTCCAATGGCAATACAGTCTGAAACAAAATCAAAGCATGCTTTTAAATAAAATATGGTACTAGAATGGTTTAAGAAGGGAATTGCGGCCGAAATGATTAAAAAGGAAAACTTCCAAATTATAAGATGAATTGAGACAGATTTTAATCTGTTGTTAAAATTAATTATTAGAATAACTTCAAATGTACAGAAAAAACCTAATAACATTCATTCTGCCTACCTTGAATAGTTTCCGCTAAATAAATGTTAACATGTGTAAAAAAAGCTGTAATGTTTTTAGATTGTTGGACAGTTCCTTAGAATAGGCATTTATATCGCTTCCCAAATCTGTATAGTTTGTTATGCGCATTTTTGAGACAATCCAAAGAGAGTCAAAATAATTTTCAGGTATATCGTCTTTTTTATCTAGAAAGTGTATGAAGACGATTTTTTCATGGGTTTCAATATATCCACAAAATTTGATTGAGAACCAAACACAGAATGTTCAGTTAGGGGGGTAGGGACTTTGTAAATTCAGACTAATGAGACTTTTTTTAAGAAAATGCAAAACCAGCATGTATAGGGGGTGGTTAATGTCAAAGAACATCATTTTTACATCACTTTATTTAGTTGGGCTGAGTCACAGGACAACAGAGATTCCCACTTAGGTACTGAATCGGGGTGGGAAGGCTGGTCACGTGACTTACCTTGCTCCAAACTTTGTCTTGGTGAAAAGGATATCCCTAGACCTGAAAACCAGCCCCACCTCCCAAATCGTAACCCTAACCTAAATCATCAACTCTAACCTTGACTTAAGAATGACCCTAACCCTATTCATCACATCTACGTGTCAAAAAGCTGTGCCACGTGACCTTTATTTTTTTTGCTAAATACTAGTTTCGCTGTCGATTTTTGCTAAACGTGTTTGGTTTTTTATTGCGTGCTGAAAAGTGAAACATACATTTTAATCATCAACGTATGTTTCTAAGGATTAGACTGCTTTATTTTTAACGATTTCGCAACGCAATCTTAATTTTAAGAATATTGTGGCTGAAATAGGCAAATTTTTAAGATATTACTTACTAAATGCATCACTACGGTACTCTATAAAAAATGGCCAAGCAATATACAGTTCTATTATTTTTGAAGCTATTGGATACAACAGTCATTTTAATAACGGAATTACCATGTCACCAAAGTTTCCAAACTAAGAATATTCGTAAGAACATTTTCAGCCTTAAATCGTCCAAAAAATAAGAATATAACAGTATTCTTAAGAAAAGGCAAAAGTCAATTTATAAAAAAATGTCTTGAATGGGTTTAGCACCTATGAACATGGAAATGTTGGGTGTGAACATTCATTTAAATGAATTTCCAACAATTCTTTTTTATGTTTTATGGTGTTTTAAATGACAAGCTATTTTTGTAAATGATTTCCATGTATTTTTTTATAAGAAATTTCTTTAGTCCTTGAATCTCAAATTTTCTTAAAATTTGACACAATTTAGCCCTGAAAGTTTCTTTAAGGGTTTCTTAATTTCTTGAACACTTCATCCGCGAGAAACAGACTAAGTAACAAACTTTCATTTTCATCTTTCATGTAAAATAAAAATTAAAAAATAAAAACACAACTGAAATAATGGAAAAGTCAATAAACATCATTAACAGAATGACACTAGAAGTTATGAAATGATGATTAAAAACCTCATGTTAAGAGAATTGTATCTATCTATGTCGTTAGTCATATTTTTGTTTTTCATATTTAGAAAGTTTCTTGATTTAAGAGAGTTTAGCCCTAAAAGTGTATGAAGATTTTTGTTATTTCAGACCCGAATTTCTTATAAAGTGGTTTCTTATAAAAAAAGGTAGGTGCCAAAAATTAACTGTAAGCAGTCGATTTATTTGGTACTTTTCGTGACGCTTTTCTGGATGAAAATACTTTTTTTTCTTAAATACGATTAAATCTATTTAGGTATTTATAAAACGAAGTTTGTATTTCATTTTTTTTCTCGACTTTAAATAATTAAAATTGATTTTTTAACTCCAGCGTAAAGCCTCTACCTTCTATTTTGTTGATTGATGTAAGTATCATAATTAAAAGTAACATAATTTCATCACTATATAAATATTCCTCTAAACCAGGTATCAAAAATTAAAAACAGGAAGATGTTTTCCTTGCGTGACTTATTCGTTTAAATGAATTTTACAAAATAATTTTGACACTTGCTAGAACTCTTAGCAGCCTGTTAGTATTCCATTTTTTACTTCTCAGAAATTTCCAATCATCAACCATAAGTTGACAGTATATCAATCACTCTCGATAAATATATTTTCAAGCAAAAAACTCTGTCTGAGTACAACTATTTTAACAAAATAACTCTTTTCACTTTCCTTCACCATATTGATGAAATACGTATATATTACCAGGCACAGTTTGAACTGTTAAATGATTCGTGATCACAGCAATTAGTGTACAGACAACACGCCATCAGTAAAACAATCGAAAACCTCGACAGAAATATTTTTCTTTATTGTAAGGCAACAGCCACTATCTTTATTATCACTCAGTATTTCTCAGTTCTATTTTAAAGTAAACGATATAGTTTTGTTGGTAATTTTTCTGCCCGATGGTTGCTGAAAGAAATTGGGGGTCTATAGATTGGAAGTCTAAGAAAGGTCGCCAGCGTTATGTAAGTTTAAGCTGTAATTTAGTTGAAACAATAGTTTTCTTAGGTACCAATTAAAAATACATTCAAAAATATAATATTACCTTTTTTATCCAGGGATGTGACTATTACAAAAAAATATGTTGACAGCGCAAAGAATAGATAATTGAGATGTAGGTTCTGTGAAGCCATTTATCCGTAAATTCCAACAAAATCAAAATATTTGTCTTGTTGCTTTTACATTCCCCTTTTTCAACAATAAGAATTATATGGTGTTTACAAAAAAAGTTGATTTGTAACAGTTGCGGCGATAGAAATTTGCTCAAGATGCTTGTGAGAGCTGTTGAGCAAATTATAATGAAAGCAACGCCCTGCATGCAAGCATTTTGTGAATTAAAGTAAATTCCCTGTCCCGGATGTTAATCGGCAGATTATCAAAAAAGATAGTAACTGGTTAACCTAGTTGGTAAGGTGCCAGTCTTTCGTGCTTGAGGCTCGGCCTCTGTTCCTACCCGGGCCAACACTCAAATTCTTAAAATATTTGAGGGGAAGGTGCTGCCTCTGCTCTGCATATGTTTAGAGTATAGCTTCATCTTGGATAACGAAGTTAAATCGTCGGAGACATAACAAATGAGGTGTGTGTTTGTGTATGTCATCTGAAAAGTCTTCATGGACCTTAGAGTGGTAAGGTTGTTGTACCCACTTAGTAGGTCTTTGGACAGCTGAATAAATTTGACACCTAAATAAATAACTATTTTTATTGCTACTATAACTATTCAGTAGTAAAGGTAAAAATACGGTTTCGAGTGTAATTTGAAATTACTTTGCATAAGTGAGTTTTTCAAAAAGCTGAAATTTCAGTTTTCAGCTTTTTGAAAACTTACAAGTGCAAACTAATTCAATATTAAACGAGAAAAATATTAAGATTATTTCTTAATAATATACATACAAAAATTTCGAGATACCTTGTCATGAAAATCATCCACTCGATCGTATGTTTTACAAAGTGTTTGGCTGACTCGTAATTTTCCGTTTCAGTGGCATTTTCATTCTCAAATCACCTTGTTTACTGAACGGCCAACCAAAAAGCAGTGCTTCTCACAGAGGTTTTGCTTTTATATTAGAACAGGTTTTGAGCTCAGGAAATCTACTCATGCCCCTCTCCATCGCCCGCCTCTTTAAATTTAAAATTATTTTTGCTAGAAACTGGTTTGTGCACGCGCCATCAACGCGAACATGTCACTACGATTTGATTGGCTTATTCAAATTTCTATTGTTTCTTAACCAATCAAAAACATTTGTAATCTGCACCCGCCGTGTTACACATTTTGCATTCGTATTACAGAAGATCTGCCTTCCTTTCTCAGCCAATCAGAATCGAGCAATTTTTTCGTGTACATTATTATAATAGTAATAATCATCGTGCCTACAGTTAAGGGTACCGGTTTCATTTAACGAATTCGGGCAATGCATGGTGTTGTTAAAACTCTTATGATAACATCGCATTCTAAAAAAAGAAATGAGTTTGTAATTTTTAAAAGCTTAAAATTTGAATTTCAAATTTTGAGTAAATTCAGAAGATGATGGCTAATAATATTTGTAGTACCTAATTTTCAATGCACGACTAAATTCGATTAATTAAATTATAAAATGTTGTACATCAAGAGTAAAAATCCATCGCACAACGTTTAAGGGGCCGAAGCCATTGTAGAATTGCACACAGTTTGGGCACCCTCCTGATGAACAGTAACTGTTATAGTTATGTGTTTTCAGATATCTATTTAATTGATTTAATCAGACTCTGAAAAGCTAAATGTTCAGTTGAGGATATTTAAGTTTTGAGATCGTTTTCACGAAGTGAAGTTTTTTATTCTTTTTCTATATACAAATACATAATTTAATACAAGAATATATGCATGCGCTTTTTAAAATTGCAATTGAAGTCCAAATGTTTAGGCCGCGGCATCAACGCAAACACGCTCTTACCAGACGGCGGTTTTATTTAATGCCTTAGGCAAACCTCTTTGGTACTTGAAATATGTTTTGCTGTAACAAGTAAAATCATCGTGTTTTTTGTCATTTTATCTTTATACAATGACATAAATACTTTTTTTTTTGTAAAATTCCACGGCGTGTGGACGGTTTTACAAAAGAGCTTTGCAAAACTGAAGCTAGTATTTGAATTTCTATTACAAAAAATGTCAAAAGAAATTCAAAATACATCTTAAGTTTTGCAAAGTTTACATGTAGAGCAGTTTTACTTACATCATAAAATGTCAAGAGACCGTTTTTAAAAAAGAACCAAAACAAAACACAGATAGCGGATACAAACATTTTATTTCCATTTTAAAACTTGTCGTTTTTTTTGCTACGAAACGAGTAGCAAACAAAACCTCAAGTTATAAAATGCGTATAAAAATGTTTATATCGCCTAACTGTGTTCTGTTTTTAATAAGCTATACGATGACCGAAGAAAAAGAGTTTATAATAAGCATCATTTTCCAAAAATTGGGTAGACAGAAAAAGTTGATTGTCAGCCGAAACTGAGTCATGAAGATACTTATCTTGTTAAATAAGGAATCACGCGATATTTTTAATATTGCATAAAACGAAGAAAAGTGAGCAAAATCAAATTGTTTCACAATTAATACTGGTAAAAAGTTTTTTTTTTTCAAAATTTATTAAAAAGCGAAAATGGTAGACTGTAAACAAGATTTACAAAATATTTGCATGTTAAGTAGAAAAATAAATTTCCTTCTATTAATGATAATTTTTTGAATATTATAAAGTGCAAATACTAAGTCAGTTATACCTATCAATTTCTAACCTAGGTACTACACGTATCTTTTACTATAAGAACAACTTTATATATAAAACGAAGAGGCTCAGATTGGCCAGAAATTAATAGCAATTTAACAACAAGCTCAGGCCTAGTCTGAAAGAAGTAAGAATGTTTCTTGTTCTAATTCCACTGAATCTTGTACTTGCGTTTGTTTAAATATTATCTTTCAGTGTATGATCAGTGCATCTTAAATAAAGCGGCGATTAGCGTTGTCTTCCACGGTCTTGTTTGTTTTGATATCTCATCAATTCAAACCGCTCACAGAAACAAGAGTAAATTGTGGGTGACGCAGCCAATCAAATTAGAGCAATGTGAGCATCGCCACTTCGGGAGTCGGCATACATTGAAACACTCACATTTCAAAACGAACTGATAACTGATTAGAGCCGGTTTTCTACCCGCACTTCATCACAAGAAACCTTTCTTTGATCATTGCCCAAAACATTCACTTGAAATCAAAATTCCGGCTTTATAACTTTGCTTCAAGTAATTTAGTTTCTATTATTATTATTATTATTATTATTATTATTATTATTATTATTATTATTATTATTATTATTATTATTATTATCATGCATCATTGTGCTAACAGCTTTAAAATAAAGCAGATTTATGAAAGAATATTACAATGGTGAAACAAAGGGATTGCATGAGATCTGAAAGGTGCAAAGTGGTAATCGAAGAAATCGCTTTTGTATGTTTAGAATTTTATTGAGATGGGTTTGAGCAGCTTGGCCCCACACTTTTATACCACAGGTTAAATACGGTTGTATAAAAGACTGATAAATGTTCATTAAAGTGCTCGATGGAATAAAGTTCCTTAATCTTACAATTATACCTAGTGTTTTACTAACTTTAGAAGTAATGTAAGCAATATGACTTATATGTGTATTCCATGTAAGATTTGAGTCAATAGAAATTTCAAGGTATTTAACATAATCTTATCTTTCTAATGACACAAATGCATTTGAATTGTGGTCATACATTCTCAAATGTATTTCATAACTCAGCTGTTTTTGATAATGTTTGAAAATAACATAATTTGATTTTTTAACGCTAAGGGAAAGTTTAGTTGTCATCAGCAAGTAACTCACACTACGTAGTTCTGCATTAACTGTGGTTTCAAGTGATCTGAGGTCGTTGTCAGCATATAATGTGTTAGTTTCATCCGCAAATAAATAAAAGTTAAATTTGTCCGAGGATTTATAGATATCATTTATATAAATTAGAAACAACAATGGACCTAAAACAGATCCCTGTGGAACTCCACAGAGACTTTTTTCTTTCTTAGATATTTTGGAGCCCACTTGCGTAGTTTGATGTTGGTCATTCAAGTAAGAACGAAATCAGTTATTAACAATTCCTCTTAATCCATAATGCTCAAGCTTATTTAACAAAATTGAATGGTGGACCGTGTCGAATGCTTTCTTTAAGTCAATAAATTTACCACATTAGTAAAATTTCTTGTCAATATTAAGTTGTATCCTGTTAACGATGTCAATAAGTGGATGTTGTGTGGAGTGTTTGTCTCGAAACCCATACTGAGAATGGAATAAGAGGTCATGTTTATCAATGAACGCTCTTAGACGAGAATACATAATTTTTTCAAAAATTCGGTTAAAGATAGATAGTAAAGATATAGGCCTATAGTTATTTGGATTCGTATCATCATCACTTTTAAATATTGGAATAATTTTAGCATGTTTTAATTTTGAGGGATAGGTACCAGAATCGACCGATTTATTGATAATTGTTGCCAGGGGGCAAGCAAGTAGCTCACTGGCTACTTTAAAATTCTCACTGGACATGAATACAATCCAAGTGCTTTATTTGCAGGTAGAGACATAATTTCAGCTTGTATTTCATGTGATAATACAGGATGGAACAGAAAGGATGAAACGCTTGCGCGTTGGGGCAAATATTGTGAAAAATGGGTAGAACAAGGTGGTATTTTTGAAGCAGGTTGATGACCGAGTGTTGCAAAATGTTTGTTGTGAATGTCTGTATTTCTGACTGATGAGAAAAAAAAAATTTCATCTAAATTTTTCAAACGGTGATTTATCTTTTCTTTTCTCTTTTTTTTGTTGATCAAATTGTTTATCCCTTCCCATGTCCTTTTCATGTTGCTAATGTTGCGCTCAAAATAGCTGTGATAAAATTTTCTTTTGTTTATCCTAGTTAGAAGTAATATTTTATTTCTGTA
>JAOBRB020352699.1:0-10630 GCA_027575285.2 Zoanthus pulchellus | reverse complement strand
AGAGTAATGTTACCTTTAAGATAAAAATGGCCACCTATAATGGTAAACCATATGAATCTGAAAAGTCTATTTTTTTTTCGTGTTATTGCAGGCTTTCACTGACCTTTTTTTTAGTTAATGTGCTACAAATGTCCGATAACAACAAAGATGGGGGTTCAAGGCATGGGGTATAACCTATATATTGGCGTCTTATGCCAGATTGGAGGTGTTCTCTGTTTTTTTTTTTAAAGTTTAGGCGGAGGAAAGTAATGGCAAAGTTAATGGCCATGGCTTGTCGCAGATTATTACCACTATACTTGTCAATTTCATAAACTAAAATGAAGCCCTTTCATCAAGCCCTTTCATCTTAGTAATGTTAAACATCAAGTAGTATAGATAGCACAAATGTGCTAGTAGCTAACTTGAAGTCACGATAAAGGGCACTATGGCCACGTTGGTGGTGGGTTTTACCCCTAAATCTACCATGGTAGCTTTATAACACAACTTAGAACTATAGATCTAAAAACGATAAAAACGATGTTTTCGTTTTCTAACTTTAGAACTTATTGGTTTGTGACCAATCAGAGAACACGTAGGATCCTACTTGTAAAGTATACCTGATTGCCCCTAAAAAAAGTACTCCTCTTCAAGTCATTCAAGATAAAGATAAAGACTTTAAAAGCTCTTACTCCTAAACAATCCACATATTTTTAGTAATATTTAACAACTATTCACCGGAGTGGAGGTTATTAGTGGTGGATATTTACTGAGCCGCGAACCGGCGAGGTAAATGTCCTCCGCTAACCAACGACACTGAGGTGAATAGTTGTTTTAGTATATGTTAAAGCAGTGAGATAACATATGACACCAAAAATTGATTTTTTAAAATTCATACATTCCAACAACGATTCCAATATTTTTCCGCGCGGAAGGGACTGAATCAACAAGCCGCCCAAAAGTCACATCACACATCAGGTGATGAAAAGAGTGAGAAATTGACATCGTAAGAGCTACACTTTGCTCAAGCACAGTGAAAGTCGTTGCTTCTTGCATGTTTGAAAGTTCTTTTTCTTCAATCAGTACTTGAAAGCTCACATTGAAATTAAACTATAGCTGTGGAAGGTGCATCGGGAACGAAGCTATGTGCAAGATTCTGTGCGCCGTCTGGACTGGACACGAAATCAAACTGATTTTGAGTGAGTTTGCAACTCCATTTGAAAATTAGAGAGATGTTTTTACGTCGCTAAACTGACAGTCACCAATAATAGAAAATGGCTTGGAAAACAGAATACTTCTCAAATGACGCTCCGACATAGCTTGGATCGCGGTAAGTGTTTTTTGTATTAAAAACTGCTGTCTCATTTTCTCGCTGACAGATAAACATTTGTTTAGCTCTGGTGGCGACATCTTCTTCAAATGGAGTTGCAAACTCTCTCTGTATTTAAAACCTTTCTATGAAAAACATCATTCAAGTTTGGTTCTTAAGTGAACAAGTTTAAGGTTACTGAATAGGATAGAGCTATGTTCGACAAAAATTGCGTTTGCACGTCACGTTTAAACGATTTCCTTTGAAAGTGCAGCCTTTTCTAGAGTCAAATAAATTTAGTTTCTTACACTGTTGGCAGAAACTAGAAATTTAAAGGTCAAATCTAAGGCTAATAGCTGTCAAAATGTCATTTTCGTAATCTTGAATAGTTATACTTTAAAAGGAAGTAGGGTAATTTCGAGTTTTTGGTTGGTTCAAGGTTGACAATATTTTTCTATTGAAAGTTTAGAAAATAAGTTAATCACGTACTGATTCAGAGATAATTCTATCAATTTTAAAAAAATCTCGACACCCTTTTGAACATCTGGCTATTGTTAACGAGCAGTGAAAATTTGGAAAAGTTTGATTTAAACCAGACGAAGTTATAATCTTTCAGTTTCAAAGTTGTCAAAATACCCGAAAAAAGCGATCAAAGAGCTCGCGGTAATAGTGGTCTCTTGCTGACACTTTAACACCTCTTCGAAGATAAAGTGAATCCAATTAACCAAAGCCAATCATAGGCAAGACGTTCAGCATGGGTTTCCGCCTGTCACTTATTTACACACAATCTGTTTAATTTATTTGATTCTCGTGTTCTTTATAATGCGGCTTTGCAATTTTGTATATTTTTCCGAAACGTCTCTAGCACAATTTTTTAAAAAAAACAGTTAAAGCATTAACAAAGCACAAAGCGATAGAAAATCCAACAATTCGGCACTAAAAATTAGTTGCGAAATACACGTGTTTGTGAATTTTTATGAGAATGAAATCTAATATCCGTAATTGGTTCCTGGTGTGATCATCAGAAGAAACCGTCGACACCTTTGTCGACATTTGTAAACACTTTACAATCAAAGTTTCCCGGGGAAATTTTCGAAGAATAAAAAGCTTTTTACAATATCTCGGAAAGATTAAAAGTTATCGAAATGAATTTCAGATATTTATTTAGCATTCACATCAAAGTCTGTAAACATTAAACAAAACTTTTCTCATTGCTTTTATTAATAAAATTCGGGTTAGAAACTTAAACCATTACTGTAAAACACAGCCTAACCAAAGTTAGTCCTTTTCTTTATGTATTCGGGGACTGCGTCGTCGTTAATTTGATTCAATTCTTCGCTTCTCACAGATGCAAACCGGGACGCCATTTTTTTCCCGAGTTTCTCGGAGGTAAATAGCACAGGATATTTGGAGATTGAGTAGCTAATCAGCCTTCAACGCTATCCACTATTTTAGTATATACTAAATTTTAATGTATACCACCGGCATTTTTACACAATACCGGCTGAGATAACTGCATAAAAAGTTGAGTTAAAGTTTCTGAAAGTTTTGGGAAAAAACATAAAATGGCCTATCAAATGTTTATCCCGCAATTACCTCAAAATTTACTAAATAACATGACAAAAGTTAAGAGTAACAGCTTATTTACTTTTTTATCCAAGATGAATCAAACCAAAGTATTTGTTTGGACCACGTGGTATTTTTCAACAAAACATTCCATGCTGCTATTATTTAAATTAATATGACTCAGTTTAAACAGTCTTTGTGTTATTGTTAACAAGATGCTCTAGAAGAATTTACAGGGTTACTTTTTGTTCCAGGTCCCTCTTCTCCTGGCAAAGCAACCGAGCAAGAATTGAACCCTGTGGCTCGAGCTGGCACCACAACCAACTGTGGGCTACAAATTTGTGTCTGGGAGATAAAAAAAACACAGGTACCCTAGTAATTATAAATTGTTTGAAACCTTAATATCTGTAGCAAGATTATTTGTTCACTAAGGCAGCTACCGGTCTTTCATCCCCAGATTAGTAATGTTTTAGAACTCACTTGGTCATAGCTTTGCTGTGCATAACAGAGGTGTCTCCACTTGAATCAAGCTTTTTACTTAAACCAAAGTCAGCAAGCTTCAACCGTGGACGATCAGAATGGTCTTTGTACAAAATGTTCCCTGGTTTAATGTCACGATGGATTACGCCATTCTTATGGAGAAACTCTAACCCAGACAAACTATCCCTGCAAAGATCTGCGTGGTATTTTTTAGGACAGTTCAGCCCATCCAAATTACCATCCATCAATTCAAGAATAATGTACATGAAATCGTCATCTGTACAATATGTATGGTACTTGATGACTTGTTCACAATCCTTTAAATGCAACAGGTTTTTAATTTCTCTTTTATCTTCTGGTCGACATAAATTCTGAAACTCGATTTTTTTCACAGCAATTTCTCGTCCATCTATTTCACTTATCCCAACATAGACACGTCCAAAGGCACCAGACCCAATGGGCTCAGAGTGGTAATGAAATACATCAACTTTCTTTGAATTTTGATGCCTTGCAACTTGAGCCAGCATCGAGCAGTGTTTTACAGATTCTTGTTCCCATGGTAATGACACAGGTGTTTCAATTTCTTTTACTGGAGATATTGGTAAATTCTCAAGTCTATTATCATCAGCCTTGTCAACATCAGCTCCACTGTTAACCAACACATGACGCAGCTTTACGGAATACTCTGTTTGAGTCTTAACTGCATTTTGTAGTGGTGTAAAACCAAGTCTATTAGCCTTGTTAACATCACCTCCATTGTCAATCAACAGTTTACAAAGCTCTATTGAAAACTCTGTTCGGGCATAACAGGTCAGGTGTAGTGGTATAATACCATCTGCATCACTCTTGTTAACATCAGCTCCTTTGACAATCAACAGTTTACAAAGCTCTGTTGTGAAGTTTGTTTCGGTTCTACAAGCATCGAAAAGTGGTGTTCTACAAAATTCACCAGCTTTGTTAACATCAGCTCCACCGTCAATCAACAGTTTACAAAACTCTAATGTATACTCGTTTTGGCTGAAACAGGCAAAGTGTAGTAGTGTATTATCATATTCGTTAACCTTGTTAACATCAGCTCCACTGTCAACAAACACATGAAGCAGCTTTACGGAATACTCTGTTTGAGTCTTAACTGCAACTTGTAGTGGTGTAAAACCAAATGTATTAGCCTTGTTAACATCACCTCCATTGTCAATCAACAGTTTAAAAAGACCTATTGAATAGCCTGTTCGGGTAGAATAGGCAAGGTGTAGTGGTATAATACCATTTCCATCACTCTTGTTAACATCAGCTCCTTTGAAAATCAACAGTTTACAAAGCTCTGTTGTGAAGTTTGTTTCGGAACCACAAGCAACGAGAATCGGTGTTATACCTTTTGCACCAGCTTTGTTAACATCAGCTCCACCGTCAATCAACAGTTTACAAACCTCTAATGTATACTCTGCTTGGTCGTAACAGGAAAGGTGTAATGGTGTATCATCATTTCGGTTAATCTTGTTAACATCAGCTCCACCGTCAATCAACAGTTTACAAAGCTCTAATGTATACTCGTTTTGGCTGAGACAGGCAAAGTGTAGTAGTGTATCATCATATTCGTTAACCTTGTTAACATCGGCTCCACTGTCAATAAACACATGAAGCAGCTCTACGGTATACTTTGTTGGGTTCCTAACGGCATTTTGTAGTGGTGTAAAACCAAGTCTATTAGCCTTGTTAACATCACCTCCATTGTCAATCAACAGTTTAAAAAGCTCTAATGTATACTCTGCTTGGTTGAAACAGCAAAGGTGTAATGGTGTAACACCATCTCGGTCAACCTTGTTAACATCAGCTCCACCGTCAATCAACAGTTTACAACACTCTAATGTATTATATTTTTGACTGTGAATGGCAAGGTGTAGTGGTGTATCACCATTTCGGTTAACCTTGTTAACATCAGCTCCACCGTCAATCAACAGTTTACAACACTCTAATGTATACTCTGCTTGGTTGAAACAGGAAAGGAGTAATGGTGTATCACCATTTCGGTTAACCTTGTTAACATCAGCTCCACCGTCAATCAACAGTTTACAACTCTCTAATGTATACTTTGCTTGGTTGAAACAGCCAAGGTGTAATGGTGTATCACCATGTCCGTTAACCTTGTTAACATCAGCTCCACCGTCAATCAACAGTTTACAACACTCTAATGTATTATATTTTTGATTGTGAATGGCAAGGTGTAGTGGTGTATTACCATATTGGTTAACCTTGTTAACATCAGCTCCTTTGACAATCAACAGTTTACAAAGCTCTGTTGTGAAGTTTGTTTCGTTCTTACAAGCATAGAGAAGTGCTGTCATACAAAATTCACCAGCTTTGTTAACATCAGCTCCACCGTCAATCAACAGTTTACAAACCTCCAATGTATACTTTGCTTGGTGAAAACAGGCTAAGTGTAGTGGTGTAACACCAATTTGGTTAACCTTGCTAACATCAGCTCCACTGTCAATAAACACATGAAGCAGCTCTACGGTATACTTTGTTGGGTTCCTAACGGCACGATGTAGTGGTGTAAAACCAAGTCTATTAGCCTTGTTAACATCACCTCCATTGTCAATCAATAGTTTAAAAAGCTCTATTGAATAGCCTGTTCGGGCATAACAGGTATGATGTAGTGGTATAATACCATCTGCATCACTCTTGTTAACATCAGCTCCTTTGAAAATCAACAGTTTACAAAGCTCTGTTGTGAAGTTTGTTTCGGAACCACAAGCAACGAGAAGTGGTGTTATACCTCCTGCACCAGCTTTGTTAACATCAGCTCCACCGTCAATCAACAGTTTACAAACCTCTAATGTATAATCTGCTTGGTTGCAACAGGAAAGGTGTAATGGTGTATCACCATTTCGGTTAACCTTGTTAACATCAGCTCCACCGTCAATCAACAGTTTACAACACTCTAATGTATTATATTTTTGATTGTGAATGGCAAGGTGTAGTGGTGTATTACCATATTGGTTAACCTTGTTAACATCAGCTCCACTGTCAACCAACACATGAAGCAGCTCTAATGTAAACTTTTTGTGGTTGCGACAGACAATGTGTAGTGGTGTACCACCAATTTCGTTAACCTTGTTAACATCAGCTCCACCGTCAATCAACAGTTTACAAACCTCTAATGTATACTTTGTTTGGTGACAACAGGCAATGTGTAGTGGTGTATCACCAATTTGGTTAACCTTGCTAACATCAGCTCCACTGTCAACCAACACATGAAACAGCTCTACGGTATACTTTGTTTGGGTCAAAACTGCATAATGTAGTGGTGTAAAACCACTTCTATTAGCCTTGTTAACATCACCTCCTTTGACAATCAACAGTTTACAACGCTCTAATGTAAACTGTGTTTGGTTGAGACAGGCAAAGTGTAGTAGTGTATTACCATCTTCACCCATGTTGTTAACAGCTCCATTGTTAATCAACAGTTTACAATTCTCTTTTGTGAAGTCTGTTTGGGTCTTACACGCATCAGACAATAGGAAATTTGCTTTCTTCGCTTCCTTGTTGCCAGAAGTGAAAGTATTTTGCTGCAGAATTAAGGCAGTAGAACAATTGTTTCAGTATTAAAGAACTTCTACACTAAGAAATACCAAAAACCTAAAACGATTTTAATCTCTATTTATCTCAATGCGATATTTTCGAAATAAGAAACAGTTTTGTAATATATTTAAACTTAAATATGTTTTCTGATTGAAAATGAGTCAAATCTCACTACCTCTCTTGATGAACATTTGACTCATACTATGATTACGTCGTGTTTATCACTAAGAAATGTTAAAAAATGCACACAAATGTAATATTAACCACTTCATGTACGTTTCGTTTCGGTGTGCCAAAGCAACAGGATTTTTTTGGCTTAACATATGGTCACTCGTGGGGAATTCGTGAAGATCACCTATGATAGAAGAAAAGTGATGTTGCCAATTCTGGAACCTGATCATGAACAGCCTATTTAAAGGATATTTTTTTAAAACTACATCAAAAGATCAGCATGGAAAAGAGGATGTTTTTAATGAACTTGACCTGTACACACGCGTTTACTCGGGCTACCTAATGTTTGGATTCATAATGATGGGTCTAAAGTTTATTCATGCCAAGTTTTATGCTCGTATGAAAAAATGAATCATTGGGACTAAACATTGCCGTTAGCCGCTCTGCTAATAACCTCAAAAACGCGAGCTATAATTCAATATCTAAAAACAAAGTAAAAAACCTCTTATATCATAGTCTCTGTCAATTTGAAGTTTACAAAAAAATCAAGAACCATTTTCCTACCATAAAATTAATCCTCGCCAGTTCCGTAAAAACTGTGAAAAGTGCCATTACGCTTGCGAAGTTTTATGCTTGAAAGCATTTCATGGAAATAAACTACTCGCTTTAATTTGCATAACGAAAATTGAAACCATATATATTTTGTTTAGATCTTTCTTCAATGCAACTTTAACTTTATGTTTGAGTTAAACCATAAAAAAAAAATTCTTACATAAATTTGGGTTTTAAAAAAAGCAAAATGCTAAGAAAAATAAAAAATAAAACAAAACTAAACTTTTAAAATGTGTAATGTCTGGACTGCAGCTTTTCAGTTGACAGTAAAGTTTGAAAACATGAAGATTATAAAGATATTGCAAAATTTTATAGATCTAGTTATTTACAAGTCGAATAAAAAATTACAGATATGAGCAGGAAGATTATTATTTGGGGCAATTCATATTTGAAATCCCGACAAAGGAGAAAGATTCGCTAGACACTGATACTTCATATAGTTTCACTTCCATATATGTAAACCCGCATGCAGTAAAGCTCGCTTTGCTACTGGTTCAAAAACAATGGTCCAGACCGAAAAGAATTTGAGGGTTTTTGAGATTTCATGCTATGGTGAAACAGAGCGGGTGATTATGAAGTGCTCCAAAGTTTTGAAGATTCCCTTAGTGAGAGAGGAGAAAAGCAGCCATCCAGTGTGGAAATTACTGCCACTCTAGGATCGGGCTGTTCAGCACAATTTCGCCAATTGTGCAAATCCACGGTCTCCCGAGACTTACGGATGCCAATGGTTACTATGTAATTTGTGTTTCTTTTGTTCCTTTTTCCTTTTGTTTCAAGTAAGTATAATTCCCATTAACGTTTTAACAACTTTTAAGGTCTTATAGAGTTCTCTCATGTGAAATGTAAAGTATTTCGCTTTGAAGCTACTGCGGAACTCTCTTAGGCAAAGTTAACAACTAGCATGGAAGCAGCTTTGGACATAAAAAAAAACAAACCAGGCCAGATTTTATGTACAGATTTAGAGGATAAACTGAGTCAATACAAAGCACCTTTTGGTTTTAACACGGAGGCAATGGCTAGTTGAGGAGGAAACTTTTCGATTGCGGCGAAGTACGGCAAACTATTGAAGACCTTTAGATCCGACTACCAGAACGAGATTTTGCGCCCGCGGGCCCAACAAGCTCGTTGTCTACAGGACGGATTACAAGCAAAAGCTGTCCTCTAGACAACGAGTTTGCTGGTTAGAGCGCGCGCGCGCGGAAAATCTCGTACTCGTAGTCGGATTTAAAGGTCTCCATTATAAAGAAAGATGAGACTATATTATAACTCTTTCTCGTAACTATGAGTTGTAGTTGCAGTTATGTTAGGACTCGCGTCATTTTCAGCTGTATATGAACTATGGAAACAACTTTCATTTCCATAGATTAAAGATTGGAGGTTGGAACATTGCTTAAGTTTGTTAAGGAACATGTTTTGGAACATTGGTAACAAAAGCTGCAGCAGTTTGGTACTTGTGTTGTTATTATGAGGCATATAAAACCATGCTAGATGTTTGGCGCAGGGTAGATGCTTGGAGAATACGAGAAAAGTTTGTAAATCCCGAGCCAAAGACTGAGGGGCTTATAAAAGTGTTCTCCCAACATCGCATGTAGTTTATTATTGCAGTAAACCCATAGAAAAGTTTAAACACTGAATAAGAGAAGTGTTATGGGAAAGTTATTCATGCAGATGAACGCAAATTCAAAAATGCTTGCTTTTTTAAAACATTAAATTTATTCTATTTTTTAATCTTTTGATTAACTTTGTATACTATACTTTTTGCAGAAAATATGTCTTATTTTATAAGAGAAATCATAAATGCGAAATGGTAATTATCAGTTTGATTTGATTAAAGGTTATTCATAAATCATAAGAGACAAAATCAAATCAAGTGTTTGGAAACAATTTCGAAGTCATCACGTTGATGTAATAAGTGATGGTATTGGACGACGAATACTGATAAATAAAATGCAAAAAAGGTATTTTATTCTAATATCCTCAATTCATGGGATTGAATTCAGATTGCAGCTATCTTCCTCGCAGATCTTTTTGTGTCAGTCCTTCCCAGATTTCTCCCCATAAACGTCTGCTGAACCGAGCTCCTTTGACTTTTGATGTGTTAGATTTACAAGTACAAAACCACAATGTTGCTGGCTTCTCGTTTATCTTCTACAAGATCATATACACAATGTTAAATAGTTTAGTATATTGCAGCCGTCAATCTGAGCATGACCAAAGGTAAACAGAAAGACAAATACAAATTACATAGCAAGTTGAAAATAGCGAATGCGCAGTGTACAGTATACAACTCCGGAGCCTGATTTATAATGAAAAACATCTAACCCGGCGAAAAAAGTTGTCAAACTTTGTTTATAGTCAGAACATGTGCTGCATCATGGTTAACGAGGTTCATGTAATTAAGAAGTAGAAAGATAATATTTTAATCATTTTAAACAAGTGAAAAGTTTAACAAGGTTTTGTTTATGCAGCTCTGTCTTCAAGGTGGAATGTTATGCTATTACAAGTAGAACTTCAAAATCTAAATAATACTTAGTATAGATAGATCCAAGTATGAATACTTCTAAGTTTTTGAAATACTTTACGAGCATACGAGAGGAAGGAGTTGAAAGAAAATAGTTTTTCTTCAATCAGTTGTGGGACAAAGTCATTTTTTGGTTTAACTTCCAAGGCCACCCTGTTAAATGCAACTGCAAAGCAACTTTGTTTTTTCAGTCCCCCGCTTTTGTGCTGTCTTTGTTGCAATTAATTTTTCTAAATTATCTACAAAACAAATTAATTCACATATTTATTATGATATCAGAGTTAAAGAACTTTTAATGTTTTTAGTCAGTCATCTTGCTCAGTTAAAATCAGTGTGTCATAATAACGTTGTTGATCATACAAATGTAAACACCCTTGTTGAAAGGATTTTTAAAGATATTAGCCTGTGGGGAA
>JAOBRB020352478.1:0-10632 GCA_027575285.2 Zoanthus pulchellus | reverse complement strand
TAGAGAAAGCCAAATAATCGTTTTCATACAAAAAATTGTTCAAAATGGCAAAACCTCCCAGTAGTCAGAGGGTTAATAATGATAATTAAAATAATTATAATAATGCAGTATTTATATTATAGCAATTATCCTATAAAGCTCTAAGCGCTTAATTACAAAATTAATATATACCTGTACAGGTTTTTAACAGTTGAGGGTTTTAGAAAGTCCGCTAAGCAGCTCACAAGTTATCATGGTGTAAATTGGCAGCTGTTAAGAAGTGCCCTTAGTTGTAGAGACAGACCCGACAACGGGATCACCAGCCTGCTCTTTGGGTTCTTTTAAGTCCCTCAACAGAGAGATTGCAAGACTGGATCTACGGTTTAACATCCTTATCCATGAAGACGAGGAAGTTTAACAGGTGTTAGAGCAAAGGCAGCACTTTCTCCTCGATTATTTCAAGACTCGAGTGTTGGTTCGGCCGAGAATCGAACCCAAGACCTCCTACACGATAGACTGGCACCTTATAAACTGGGCTAAGCCAATTAATTACTAAAACAACACTTTTATGTCTTGTGAATTTGTAATGAATAATTAAAGCATCAATCAAATCTTTTATACTAAAAATGCCTGAATCATATTTCAGTGTCTACTAATGAGTAGGTAGTTTTGTTGAAAATGCTAATTTGGTGAAAAACAGCAATAATTTTATTTCCTTACCTGCAGCTCATACGAAAGTTCAGCCTCTGCTTTTCTTGCATTAACCTCTTGATCAAACGCTGCTTTCTGCATCTGGTATTCTCTTGAAGCATCTGCAATATTGGTTTGTGCCTGGTATGAGACGTCCATCTTCTGCTTCTCACACTCTGCTTCCTGAACATACAGAAAAGGTGGAACATTTTGAAAATTTAATTAGAACTGGAAATAACAAATGAATAAACTGTTCCCAAAAGGTTTCCAAGTGTGTATGTGATGTAAGGGTTGACTGGAACAATTTTAAAATAGATAGATTGAAATAACTATGACCTTCATTATAACAGCAACACTGATTATATAATATTTAGAATGTCTTTAGTTAGTATTATTTATGAAGCTTATGCTAAGGTTAACATACAACTTGTAATTACTATAATAATTAGATAGGTTGAAATAAACATCACTATAAATAAATAAGAACAATACTGATTATATTTAATTTTAAGCATGACTATTATTTATGAAGCTGATGCTAAAGTTTACCTGGAACAATTATTACTACTAAGATAGACTGAAATAAAATAATATAAATCATAATAATTATGACACTGAATAAATTTAATACTTAGCATGTCAATCATATCCACTTCTCCACATGTACTAGATTAATTGTAACCATAGCATCTTATGAAGCAAGCCAAAGTCCCACTAACTAGGGACACAAGTCATCTTAACCACTCTAGCTCTAGCTAAGAAGAAATGGAGACTTTCACTAGACAGACATACACACATATACTGTGACACATAAACACAGAAGCTTCTGAGGGCCTTTGAGTTAACATCCTAATCTGAGATGACAATGAAAGAATATAGGCTCTGAGAAGTATTTTTTATCACAACCAGTTTTATGTAATTCCACTTGCTATACTTATGTTAAATATCAATCATAGAAAACAGCCAGTGATAACGGGCCTCTTAGAAATAAATACTGCTGGAACAATGAGAAAAACAAAATGAACTTAAATGTAAAAATACAATAATTAAACAAACTTTGAACAATGTAACTTCAATGGTGACTTCTTTACATGTAAGTCCTGTGCACATGCATGGCACCAAAAGATAACAAGCATAGACACAACAACCAGAACCTTCCTCAATTGAATAATATATTAATTTTAAGCTTGTGCAGAGCACAGAATACCAAATCTTTTGTTAGTTTACTTGTTTAGTAAGAACTCACCCTGATGCCAGCATCTCTATTTGCCTCTGCGACACCAATATCTGCATCCCTCTTCACTTTGGCTGTCTGGGCCTTACCCAGTGAGTTCAGGTACTCCACCTGGTCAAATATGTCCTTGATGGTAAAACTAAGAACCTCTATTCCCATTCTACCGACATCAGGTGATGCAACTTCTCTTACAAGAGAAGCAAAACTGTCTCGGTCTGTAACATTAGTGATAAGAACAATGCTATTAATTTAGATTGTTAAAAATACAGTATATAACTATCCCATTCCTATAATAACTAATTATATAGTATAGTATAATTAATATAGCATATAAATATAAATAATATATATATATATATATTATTTTATTTTATAATAGTATAACAATGCAAAGGAAAGAAAAAACTGAAATTGATAATAGATTTTTAAAATAGAACTTGATTATTAATAATAATAAATATCTAGTTTCAATACTAACTCATAGGTGGCTAATAAACTAGAATATGGTGGATACCATAATATTCTTTGTTTGTCCACCCAAAATTTTGCATAAACATTGTTTTTATTTTCCCTTTGGGCTAACAATGATCCCGACAAAAACTGGTATTTTTGTACTGGCTAATTATCTAGTACGTACTCAGCCACAAAAGTGAAAAAATAACAAAAATCTCTGTTTATATATCCTAAAAACTTAATTTGGCAAATACAATGCAACATCTTCTAATTTTCAATTCATATTGAAATTGTTCAATTTGATATGACTGCCAAACTGAAATGTTTGTTGGGCCATTTCCACTTAACACCTGACAAGCTTTGTGTACTATTAGTTTTCCCAGTCTGGAAGTCCTTCAATGGACAATACTCAACATTTGTCCCTTTCCTTCCTAGAAATTTTTATTTCTTTATTTCGTTTATCAGTTATCTTAGAGTAATGTTTTGGCCTTATGTACCCTTGGTACAAAGAGTAAGTAAGAGTAATGTTAGAAAGAAATAAGAGAAAAATAACTTATATAGCCCTTGGCGGGATTCGAACCCCACATCTTTGGTTTACTAGTCCGACGTACTAACCACTACACCACAAGGAACAACCATGCTGGCAACGCAGCCAGACAATGTTATATAGATGGTAACTGTAGGGGTTCCCAGGGTGATCTTTTTCTCTATTAATAAGTTGAACACCGTAATTTTTGGTACACATATATGGTATTACATGTAGATGAATGTAATGTAGTCTTATTTCTTTCTATATATCTACACACCGAACACATCTACATAAGAGTAATGTTATCTAATTGTGAATTACAACCTTTATAGATCTCTTCAACTGACAAAGTTCCAAGAATTGCACGGAGATGTCCCTCAAGTGTCTGCAAGATAACATTTTCAATTTCTCTTCGTGATTTACCAAGGAACTGTTCACAGGCAGTCTTCAATAGTTCTGGCTCTGTCATAACCTTAACTTGTGCAACACCAGTGACAGTAACAGCAACACCATGTGCTGTTTCTACACTGTCACATCGAGGATTCAGGGTCATGACTTCAAGGGAGATACTAAAAGAGAGGAAACATAACCAGTGATCATTTTTTTTTCTTCTTCAATCATATTAAAATATTTGAGTTCATTGTTTTAGAACATTCAGGAAACTAGTGAGGTTCCAAGGAGTAGAGATAATAGGACTCAAGGTCCCTTACAAGGATCTTTTTCCTGGGCCTACCGTTTAACGTCTTTATCCGAGAAGATGTGAAAATCTAACCATTTGCAGAATGATGTTATTGCAAAGGCAGCACTTTCTCCTCAATTATTTTAAGACCCTGAGTGGTGGTTCGGCTGGGAATCGAACCCAAAACCTAGTGCACAGCAGACTGGCACCTTACCAAACGGGCTAACCGGGTGGTGTTAAAATATTTTAAAAGACAGGTGTCTTGAGAGACTGGAGAGAAATTTGGCTCTGATGACATGACCAAGATACTTGAAGATAAACTTCATATGTTTGCACCATCATGTAATATCCTTTATATATTTATTTACAAACATTTATGAACCTAGTGAGGTTTCAAGGTAAAAATAATAGGACTCAAAGTCCCTTATAATTACTCTAATTTATATATTGAGTGGCACACAACAGCAACAACAACAAAAATAATAGGGCTTACAAATGTTTTGAATATTTAAATGGTAAAGACAATTAAAACAAAATTTAAAAAGTTAGGCAACAGTGACCAGAGATGAACTTGATGAGACATCCATCATCTCATGAACATTTTATTAAAATAAGGATTACGGATTATTATGGGATTATGTTAAACAAAACAATTGCAATTCCAGTACAAAGTGCTGTTATGTTTGAAATTAAGACTCAAACTCACAAGTATCTAGAACTATGGAAGGCACTAAATCTAAATCTTCATATTTTTTTCCTTCAGAATATTAGCAGGTTAGAATAGGTGCCATGTCTACATATGTTTGAATACATGTAATGAATCAGTAGAAAGTTGTCCAATATTGATCATAAAATTACAAAAAAGTGAATTTAACAAAATTGCCAAAATGTTGGACTCTTTATACCTCAAATCAGGAAAAACTAGCTAGTAATGAAACGTGAAATAGCCAGCGGAACACCAGTGTTTGTCAGTTTGATCTGAAAACCCTGGAATAATTAACAATTATTGGATGAGGTTGAGCATGACAGCGATAGTTATCAAAGCTTTAGTTTGAGGCCTTGATAATTTGCACTATCATGCGAAAACCGAATCCAATAATTGTTTTATTATGCATACTCCTGAGTTGTATTTACGACTCCGCCATGACAAAACTGATCAAACTTCTGGTTAGTGTGTTTGTTGGCATCACTTCTGCATGCCTAAAACTATTGTCTGAAGGAATGATGTCACTTTTACATAATTTTATATAAAATATATTTTCTGCAGGTATGACGTATGAGAGACAGAGCAAGCAACAATTAGCTGTGTGCTTATAGCCAATCAAAATCGAGCTTTTGACACCAATGTATAATAATTCTATATAATATGACTCATTTAATTCATATGTTTTAAATAATAAAGTTAACTGGTTTAAAAGTCAGATGATGCTTACTCAACTAAATGACAAAGTGTGTATTAAACACATTTGATGAAATAATTAATGTTGAATTTCATTTTAAATTGATAATTCTCAATACTGTTGTCATTTCTAAAATGAGAACTTGTTTTAAACAGCAATATAAAACTTTATAGTTGATAATTGTTACAGAGTTCTTACAGTCAATATGTACTGAGTTTGAAATATTTTATCATATAAAGAAACATTTCTTAAGTGAAAGGTTTTAAATATTTTATTTGAGGCACACTTAAACGAAAATGATCTTCCGTGTAGAATTTAGTTGTTGATTAAACTATTCTGTCACAGTTTCAGGCAGGGTGTTTTTCGTTTACCGACTTTCAACAGAATTAGTAGAAACTATACTTCAAAAATTTTAAAGAGTTTTTAAAATTAAAGCCGTGAGAATAAATCTCGAAAGTAAAATTAAGCAGCTGTTTTGAAACTTGAATATAAAAAAAAACTGTCTTTTATACGAAATACTTTAATTTTTCATTTTGTTTACCAGTTACAACCTTTTATCATCTTTGAACTAGGATTCAGGAACTGTTGTTAAGTCTTTATGAAATATTTTATTCTTCTACGAGAAAACAAGAGAAGAGTTATTTTCCGCATGTCATTAATTATACGTACAACGCGCAATACGCATGATCGCTTAGGTAAAACATAACATACTTCAAATTATTTCTGCTTTACTTCATTTTTACGAACCTATTCGTTTTGTATTTATAATTCGCTATAAATTTAAAAGTTACAATCGATGAACAACACTATTTTTACTTTTTTAACACAAGTTGAAAAGAAAAGTACTAGTGATGTGTTAATTTCAATAGAATAATATAATAGGGTCCGAAACGTCAGAGTTGGAGGCATTCCTCATTGTGGTAAATAGAGAAAATGATTCGACAAACCTGTAAATAAAAGCAGAATGTGAAACAAAGATCGTACCTCTGAACATCAGAAACAAATGCCCAAGCCCATGCCCACCCGCCTATTACGGTTGTTTTCGTATCTTGTCCACAGCAACCACCTAAAATTTAACGGCGTAAAAAATTAGTAACGTAAATAAACGATTACACCTAAAAACGAAATCGCTTTTAACAAGTTACATCATTCTTCAAAGTGTGTTAAAACATTATTTAAAAATCGTCTCGCTAAATCTTTATTTTGATCATTTTCTTTCCTTTAAAAGCGTGCAGCAGATCTTGGTACAACTGTGCAGAAAATAATGGAGTCACGACATGATAAACAAAAGTATTGATCATTAAAACTTTACCTGATACTACCAATGCCTCATTTGGACCAACTGTATAACAGTTACCCATCCTCTTTAATTAACAAGAGAAAATGTAAATTTACTTTCCCCTTTAAAACTATATCGATGAGAGAAAACAGAAATTTATCTCTTCGAATCAAAAATCTACAACAAAAGGGCCACCTTTCTCCGTCCCAGTCTTCTTGGGTCTTCCTTTAACAAACACCTCAATACTTCGTGTTAGTTATCAGTTCTGTCTTGCGCCAGATTCATTCTGGCATCCGATCCATCTTCTCCATACACTTCTAGCTGCTGGCCCCAGTTGTTCAAAGGCTGGTTAAGTTTAACTTTGAGTTAAGCAAAATTGAAACTGGAATTTCTTCTTTAAAAAAAGGTAGACGGTTATTTATGAACACTGTTTGGCTTTTTCTAGGAAAACTCCTGTTAATCCTAAAATTACAGCTAAAATATCTTCTTGTAAGATTGGAAATAAGATCGTGAGTTAAACATTTAACCCTGGGTTAGTGTTAATCGGCTTTTGAACAACTGGGCCCAGGTCTTCTCTTTGTTTCTTCGTATGTTCCTTTCTTTATTAGATTTAAGAATCTAATTCTTTTCCGTTCTCTTGGTCTTTTGCCATCCATTCGGCCCTCAGTTACTTCCTTCAATAAGCTATCTCCTCCGACAATATGTCCTACCCATTTCTTCTTTGATCATGTAAACACGATTCATCATCACGCTCCGTTTCTCATCGACCATTTCCAGTACTTCGTGTATCGCTAGAATAAATAAATGCTTTCTCCTATAATGGAATGAGAAAAAACTGGTTTTTTTTGTACCCTGGCTTAGAGTTTGTTTGTAATTGATTGTGTAATTTTCGAATTTAACGTTTTTGTTTAACGTCTTTTGTTGTAAACTTAGCCAAGCTTGTAACTTATTCATTATTGTATTCAATCTACATATAAACTTGTTTGCTTCTTGTACAAATTGACTTGAAAATGACGTTAGCCGCGTTAGCCGACGTCGAAACGTCGTCTTATTAAACATGTTATCGCTACATTTTATAATTAAATTGTTAAACAAGAATCGTCTCATCCGAATTTTCGAATTCAGTAATTTAAAATAGATGCTCAAGAAGCCGTTCACTGAGCTAACTTTATTCCCAGGTCCCGCTCTCCTCACAACACAGCCACAGAAATATAAAGCCAACTCATTTTCCCTTTAAAAGTAAATTGAAAATAAAAGTCAAAGATTTTGTTTTTGTAAAATTTAAAAAAATAAAATGGAATGAACTGGTTTAACGCTATCTCCCACCGCATGGATGTGGGAGCTTGGTTGGTGTATGCCAAAACATATCACGGGCAATGCGTGTGGAGAGAGAATCCAAGAGTGGATCTAGGTGGTTCAAAAACACAAATGTAAAACTTAAATGTAGAACTGCTTTAAAGCTGTTCTCTGAACTCGCCCTTGTAGCTCCATTGCTTGTGGCTGAAAAGCTATACCGTGCTGAAGAGTCCTAACAAGGACGAAACGGCTGTACACGGTTGCTCCAGTAACTTGCTTTGTTGTTACTCGGGTGAAGCTGGTTGTGCACATGCGTGCAGGTTCTGGCCAAACAGTGGAGTAGAGTTTGAGTTTTACATTGATGACTAGGGCCGGATCCAGGGGGATAAGCATAAGAGGCGTATACCCACACCCTTTTTTTGGCAGACCAATCACCACTTGAATTCTATTCTATCTAGCTCGTTGATGCTACGTCTGGAGGAAGACTTGGAAGAGAGATAAAAAAGTCTGGGACAAACACTCTGGGCACAAATGACAGATGAGATCTCCAATGTTTGTCGTGACTGGCGGGTAGTTGGGTACGTATTACGATGTGTATATGACAGTTTTTTTTGTTGAGGTGTAATTCATTAAATTCATTCGTAATGTATATCTATGTTCAAAAATCGATTAATATATTTGATTTTAGTTTGAAAACGGCTTTCATTTGATACCAAACTTGCCAGGGACTCTTTTATGAAAACCTATGTAATTAACAAGCATTTGTAAAACCTGAATCGGATCATCAGATGGGATCATTGGATCAGATCATCGGACCATATCATCGCATCGGATCATCAGACCGTATCATCGGATCGGATCATTGGATGGAATCATTGAATTAGATCACCGGATAGCTCAAAAAAAGAAAAAAAACCCCTAAAACTGAAATATCAGAAAGGAATGCCTTGTGAAGGCAAAGGACCTTTTTAAGGTTATTGTGAAATATCTTTGCATGCGCTGTGTGTCGTACACCACAGCATTGAAAGAGATCAAGATTGAACCTTAGGAATGGATGAACGAACGGTAACATTAATGATTAATGCTTATTCCAATTTCCGGACTTATTGTCCATTTTAACTATCGATAAATTCCCTGTGAATTTAATCATGCTTCATCAAGGAGAACGTTGAAAATTGCTATAGGTGATTTTTCCTTTGTTGCCTAAATTGAGATAGTGAAGCAATGGAATTGTATGAATCTTCTATATAAGTATATTGGAAAAAGTTAACTAGCATAATATCCTTAACAATTGACAGTTTGTAGGTCAGAAGGTCGCTGCTCCAGTACAGGTCATTTCCTTATTCAATAATTGGTGGCATTATCTTGTTCAAGATGAATATCAGAATCGAGACAACCTCAGTTTTCATTTTAAATTATATTAATATAAATCGTTGATTTTCAAATAGGAAAGTTGATTTTATTTTCCATAATTCATTTTTTTGTAATATCTTATTTCTGATTGCAATCAAGGCATTATATTAAACCCCATAATTGATCTACTTTTTGGAGTTTTGCAAAACTAATTGCTGCTTTATATATATTGTTCTCTAAAATTCAGAAGTCAAAACAGTTATTGCCATTATTAATGTTATTCCCCACAAGAAGTATCAGGCATTTCAACAGTTTTGTTTCGTTGTTTTATTTTGTTGTTATCAACAAATAAAAGAATTTTGAGATAGCTCAGCTGATGCTGTGTACAGTATTCTACAAAACAATCAAGTAAAAACGAAACAAGATTCTGGATATGTCTTGTTGATTATAACATAGAAATTATATGTATTATAATTAAATAAAATTTCTGTGATAAGCATTTACAAGCTGTGAGTAGAAGCAATACACATCCCTGGCATAAATTGCTTATTGTTTAACCCAAAGTTGAGGCTAACAAATCACAGTTCTTACCATAAATTCTTTTGAATGCTGAGAAAGTGCTTTTTAAGTATGCTGAGGGTAGTCATAGTTGTTCCACTCACCATAGGCATTGTGAAAACTAATCTTTAGCTGCCCTTTTCTGTTGTTATACACGAGCGCTAAGTCTTTTTCCTCCGATAAGATTAGTTTCACTTTGTTTCCTGAGCGTGCAGTTTAGAAAATCACCCACTCTTTCCTCGCTGAACCCAGTAAGTATCGGACGAGAACTGAAGAAAGAGAACCTTACTTGTGCGAACTGTAAGAACTGTTCCTTTCTTGTTCGAGGCACAAAAGCAGCGTGGCTCTCTGAAATGGGGGACGCTTTTTAATATTTGAACAAGAAAGTCGAACAGTTCTCGGGGCAGATGTCGACAAACTTCGGCATAGTAAGGGCTAATTATAATCATACGCTTTCTTCCACCTATGCGACGGTGTATAGCTTCTAGCCAGAGCCTCCCTTCTTTTTGAAATACTCCTTTGGCAGATATTGTCGTTGTTGCCAGCAAAGTTCACATTTCGTGCGACTCGGGATTTTCTGCCAGCATCGCCACTGGAAGCAATACACCACATTCTTTAAAAATGTTTCATTAAAGTTTTCTCCTCCCTCGAACACCAATAGACAATTTTGTAGCTTCTCCCTAACATGGTTTAACTCATCTACTTCATTACAGTACTTACACTATCTTCCTCCCCATCTTCCTCATCGGAAAATTCAATCTCGAACAAATCTCAAACAACATCTTCTACACTAAATTTGGCTGCCATGATGAGACTAAGTTAATTAAGGCGTGAGACCACAGGGCAGGGAACGTCGACATTTGGCACTGCAGCAGTCATCTAGCTCATTCAAATAAAATCAATGAATGTTATCTTCTAGGGTCTAAAAAGGAATTGTGATTTTTAGCAATTAATGAGTTAGGCTGAATAGGATATGAAGAATTAAGCGGATCGAGGAAAGTGGATAACACCCTTCCGAGATCTGCTTAATTCTTTATATCCTACGAAAGCCAAATTCATTCACCGTTTTCCAGCTATACCGCCCTAAAACGCTACTGGAATACTTACTAAGTTAACAAATTCAATCTTTGCTAAACAAAAGAAAGATGTTTCGACTTTGGTTTTAAAGCAAACTGTAGTAGT
>JAOBRB020352476.1:0-31254 GCA_027575285.2 Zoanthus pulchellus | reverse complement strand
GTCGGAGCGAAAAGTTCATTGGAAGAAATATTTCAGAAAACTTGAAAAAACTGTTTGAAACTCTTCTCAGCCTCAACGAAGCTTGGTTCGAAAGCCTTTTGAAGTTTTGGTCAAAAGCCTTTTTAGCAAAGCTAAAAACAATGACTTTTGGGTAATTTTCCCAAACGCGACGTGACAGATAGATAGATAGACTAAAAGGTAAATTTATACTCGAGCCCCCTACGGGGGTAGCCCGAGTAAAAAACAGTCTATTGGTTTGATTATCTATTTCATATATATAAATATAGCCATTTTTAGAAAAATAAGTTGTGTGTTAGTTATGTAAACAGTTACATAAATGCATTACCTAGAATCAAATGAGAAACGATGTTTGTCCGAATTTTGATATAACGCGAGAAAATTTTCGATCCAAAAATGCCTTTAAACAGGAATAGAAATGTGAAACAAAAACCTTTGTATAAATGGACATATAAGTTTAAACGAAAAAATAAACATCAGGGAAAGGGAGGGAAACGTTAACAACTTAAAACTTACCTCCAAAATATTTGCTGCGTCTGAAGCGAGTTGCCTTCTGGTCCTAACATAAACCCATGTGCGAAGCCCTAGGTTCAAACTCCAACTGGGTTTATCAAGCATTTCGGATTTGTGGTTGCATTTACATTTGCTAGATAAAAATATTCTCTAACAATTGTTTGCTTAGACTAGAGTTAAATCCTTTCCTCTGCTCAAAAAAGCGAAAAAAGAAAGCTTTGCGTGACAATGCTTTTCAGTTTTCTTTAATACCAGAAGAGACCTTCTTTTGGAGAAAGTTTATAAAACTGCAGTCTGATTGGCACAGTTACAAGTACAAAGATCTCTGCTTTCCGACCACTGGGTCCCCAATTCGTTTCTAAATGAAGGAGTACCAACCGTTCTGCAATCAACTGATTAGTCTCCCGTCCAGGGGTGGGACAAAGACTCTCATCCCCTTATCAATATAAAAACTGATTAGTTTCCCGTCCAGGGGTGGGACAAAGACTCTCATCCCCTTATCAATACAAAAAAACTGGAGATAAACTACAACACTATGCTGTCGTACGTATTTTCTTGTTAGCAAACAACAACAACAATTTATTTCGGTATTCCCATATATATACATGGTATTACCTAAAAAGGTTAGTATCTATAGCTCAGTAATAATTAAGTAAATCCTATTTATAAATAGTTTTAATTATTATTATATTTAATTATTATATTTTTAATTATTAGTATTATTATTGTTATTACTATTACTATTATTATTATTTTTATATTTATAATTTTATAAATTATATTTAGCAAACAATTCAGAACAAAAGAACAAAATCGGCAAGCATATTCAGTCTTTACTAAGATGTTTTCGGCACTATCTTCCGGTAAAACTCCCAACTTTGATATTACCGTCGAGCCAAAACAGAAGTCTGTTCCCGATATCCCAACTCCCATTCCCCCTACCTTCCCTTCCCTGCTTGCCTTCAGAAGGCGTGACGTCAAGAGCAGACAAAATGACTGCCATTTCTGCTGGGACCGTAGGATGTGTAACGGTGATTGTCTGCTTCCTTCTTGTTACCTTGATCTTCAAAAAACTTTTAATTGTGCTTGTGAAAACGGAATTCTATCAAAAATGGTTGGTAGGGTTTCTATGCAGCCTTAGTAAAAGGTACAAGAAAACGATGGACGCCCGCAAGCGAAGTTTGTAATTTCTATGCTACGTGAATCTCTTGAAAAAGTTGACGGTGATATCTTGGAGATAGGAGCTGGAGCTGGGGCAAATTTTCAATATTATCCACTTGGATGTTCACTTATCGCCTTGGATCCTAATAAGTACTGCAAGGAATATTTTGATTGCAGGAATAAGACAATGTTCTCAGGACGTGTTAACGTCAAGAAGTTTATTTTGGGTAAGGCTGAGGATATGGACGAGTTAAAAAGTGACAGTGTTGCGGCTGTGATTTGTACACTTACCATGTGCTCCATGAAAGATCAGCGGCAATCTTTAAGAGAAATTAAACGTGTCTTGAAGCCGGTTTGTACCTAGATTCTTTTTTATGTTAAATCGTTGATATTATTGTATCGATTACAAACCGTAATAGTTTGTAATGAATGATATTAATCTCGCCAAATTAATAACCGTAGCTTATTTACTAAGAGAAAAAAATCTAATTAAAAACAACTAATTGAAGATTTTTTTCTTTAAACAAAAAATTTATTACCTTTAGGGGCCGTCGGAAAATTGATTTGTTAACGCTTAACGTCCAATGTCTAACCCCCTCCTCCCCCCCTCCGGAACGTCCACTCGATATTTCCTTTTTAAATGATAAAATACTTACAGTTCTTATCTAGCATGGGACATACAAAGCATTCATGTCCAAGTTTGATTTCGGATATTTTAATAGTGAAATTCAGTTTAGATAGCAAACAACCGTGCTGTATTTGCTTTGAAATAGCCAGTTCCGATACGCTTTATCATTCAAGAACGTTTTTAATCCACTTTTTCCTCTTTTAAAAGTTAACACTTTCTTAACGTCAACCTCTAACAAA
Source organism: Zoanthus pulchellus (assembly GCA_027575285.2). Classification (NCBI taxonomy): domain Eukaryota; kingdom Metazoa; phylum Cnidaria; class Anthozoa; order Zoantharia; family Zoanthidae; genus Zoanthus; species Zoanthus pulchellus. The sequence goes on along the minus strand of JAOBRB020352476.1, from coordinate 28,695 downwards.
TCAGACCCCCCCCTCCCCCCTTAACGTCCATTGGACGTTAAGCGTTAACAAATCAATTTTCCGACGGCCCCTTAGGAAAGGTCACTATTGATGCCAGGGGGAGGGAGCAGAAGATATTTTAAGAGGGCCACAAAAGTTTTGGTGGTCTAACATGGGGTTGCAAAGTATATAACTATTTGTCTATACAAGGGAGGCTCATGAAATTGTAATCAGGAAACATTCAAAATTTGTACTGTACCAGTATCCTGATATTGTTTCTGTTAAGAAACCACACCCTCCCTTGTACAACATTTCTTACTTCAGTCTCCCTAAAAATCCAAACTTGTGACATTTTCTGAAACTAAATAAAAAATGTTGACCCTATGATGAAAATGCCAGAAAAACAGCAGCATGTCATTTCCCATAGATATTTATAATTGATTCAGCTAGTTCAAGACAAAGATACATGTATAGCAGTTGTATATATGTAAATACATGAAGATGGTACAGGGAAGATTAGATGGTGAGGTGTCAGTGAAGCACTGCCTAGAAACAGAAAATGTTGTAGAATTTGTTATAATATTTACAATAAGCTATTACTCTATACTTGATATACTAGGATACTAGGGGGTGTATGTTTGTATGTTACATTATATTGCTATTACTCTATACTTGATATACTAGGATACTAGGGGGTGTATGTTTGTATGTTACATTATATTGCTATTACTCTATACTTGATATACTAGGATACTAGGGGGTGTATGTTTGTATGTTACATTATATTGCAACATACTGTAACAGCTGTTTAAATTTTTTTTAAATTCTAATTATATTTATTCTTTCTTGGAAAGTTTATGCCACAACTTGATGAATGGGGCTCCTAAATGCATTGTTTTCTTTCTTGGAAAGTTTATGCCACAACTTGATGAATGGGGCTCCTAAATGCTTTATCAAATGTTTTATCATCATTCATATTTAACACTGGTCTGCTTTTCTACAATTGGATTGGAAGGGTGATGACTGCCTAAATGCATAGCATATTAATAATAAACTAATTGAACACTTTATTGCAAGGCAGAGATTCAGTGGCATCTGCTCTATATATAAAATAAGTTGTTGAGTCAGTGAATTAAAGTTAGTGCTATGGCATTTTAATACTTTATTATTTTTGTCTGTACCACACTTGAGGGGGCACTATGAAATATTATGGGCTGGTTGCAAGGGAGAGGGCCACCATTTTGTAGGGAGGTTACAAAAATATTGATCGAAGTAACTGTCAAATATCTTCATAACCGCTCCTTGGCATTAATAGTGACCACTTCATTACATACACTTGTTACAAATGTCTTATGATCAGTCTTTGTGTGTCTTAAGCCTCTACTTGAAGTGCCTAAGATCCCTAGTGTCTCAATCCTTGGCTTGAAGTGTCTGACTCAAAGTGTCATTCATCCCTGACTAAAGGGTTTGTGACTAATATAGGTAGAAAAATCATAGGTACATACTGGTGTTGAACTACTACTTGGTGTGAAGGCTTTCCTCATCAAAACATACAGAAACATTGTAAATGTAATATAGGGAGCCAGTTATGGTGGTTACTTAAATCTCACACTTTTTTCAAATTCCACAGCACAAACTAAAGCTTGTTGCATTCCCCTTTGACTTCATTTAAAAATCAACAACATTTTTCTAAATGTTTTTTTTTTCTTTTCAGGGAGGAAGATTTTTATTTCTGGAGCATGTTGCAGGTACTAAATAAAAGAAAATGTTATGCTAACAAAACTTTTGTTTTTAGCTAAAGTTAAAAAGCATTGTTCTTTAATCAAATCAAGGGTTTTTGTGAAATGATTAAGCAGACATAAAATGAGTAAGTCCACTGATCAGCATGTACAGTATCACATTTAATTACATCATATTAGACGTAATAAACATTTGTGGCTTTCGACAGGAAATGACATGTATATATAAGGTTTTTTAAAGGACCATACAAACTCTTCTTAGCATGATTCATGAGTGAGATGTGCCCCTGATTCTCCCTCACACAACACACACTGAAAACATCTCCTTTTCTTTTGCTGGGCAATGTAAATGTTCTTATGAAAACTTACATAAGCTTTTGTTTTTTAGCAGTAGAAACTGTTTTCTTGGCAAAGTGTTTAGCATTCAGATACTTAAACTTGCTTCCTCCTGGTTCTGTGCTTTCCACAGACATGTTTCTCTACAATAGCAATATAAATAGAGTCATTTAAAGGAGCCAAAACCTATTGTAGAATTGCAATCATCTTGAGTAGAGGTAAACCCAGACTGATTTGTAACTGCAGATGACTGGTCCTGTTTTAAAACATGGCTTTCCTGATAACAATATGATTTGCCATTGTAAAATCAAAATCTCGCTCCGGATATGATCAACAAAGATACTGTCTGGTATACTCCCAGTTAGATTTAGCCCTCTCAGGAATAAAACATCAAGTTAGCAGTTTTTGAAATTTCACAAAGTATATGATATAACCAACATTGATGTAATGCAAATATTTTGTGTGAGATGAGATTGACCTTCAGGAAATTGTCAAATCACTTCTAAGGAGACCAATACCATTCCAGTGCCTTATTCATTCCCAACTCATCCACACTTAACTGTCTTCTTTAACATCCATCAAGCACTCTAGCAGAACATCCATCAAACACTCTAGCAGAACATCCATCAAGCACTCTAGCAGAACATCCATCAAGCACTCTAGCAGAACATCCATCAAGCACTCTAGCAGAACATCCATCAAGCACTCTAGCAGAACTTCCATCAAGCACTCTAGCAGAACATCCATCAAGCACTCTAGCAGAACATCCATCAAGCACTCTAGCAGAACTTCCTTTCCAAGGTTCACACGGTCGTGAAAAGTCGTGGACTTTGACAAAGTTATTCCAGATGTGGAAAAGGCGTGGAAGTTCGGGAAAATTGCCTTGAGCCATAGTTTTTAATAAATAAAATCTTAAATGTGCCTAGAAAATACTATAATTGTCTCACGCACCTTGCATTTGGCGCTTCATACGTAAAGTATCAAAAACAAATTAACTATGCAATGAATTTTCACTAAATCAGCAAATTTATGTATTGTTGACATTTTAAGCTGGATTTATGTAATATTAGTCTGTTGTCTTGGAAAGGATTTATGATTTCTTTATGTTGGAAAATGACTTTTGGACATGAAAAAGTACATGATGGAAAAGTCATCGAGCTTCATTCCTCGATCTGAGTGCAAACCCTGCTTTTCATCTGTTTTCCAGTGCTGGGAAGAGCTGTCAATCTTTTTTTCATATTGTCTACTACCTCACCACTTTTATCTTTCATGTTACCAAGATTCAAAAGTGATATGCAGAATTTTCGGCGTGGTCACAGATGCCGATCTTTCGGTCAGCCCATTTCCGTCCTTACTTAAATATGTGCGTACAGTGCGAAATGACGCCACAAATATGTGGGTACGTTGCGAAATAGCGCTAAAGTTTCTCAACAATATCATGAGTTTCTTACACAAATTAAACTATAACTGTATTAACAGTTATGGAAGAAGGAAAAGAAAATGCAGAACTCTCAATTTTAGCTGTAATTCGACTTCGGACAATCTCTTATACAGACATAGAAATATAAGTGTTTTATGAAGAGAATAGGCTTCTGATTCGACTATTAAAACTTGATAAACGTGGGACCGCATCCCCCAGAACTTCTGATTGTTCTATCTTGTCCTTTTCAGTTTTTAAGATTGGAAATGTTTGCTTTTATGCCAATTTAGACGCAGCAATTATCACACGGCAACATAAGGAATAACGATGCTTTCTCGTTGGAAATAATGAAAAGTTTTTGACTTACAGGTTCTATATTTTAAGTTTAAATTTGTGTTGCAAATACTGACTTTTAATACCAATCAGAGCTTATGTTCTGTTACAATGTAAACAAGAATTCTCCAGTTACAAGTATTCGCTTGTTCTTAGAGTCTTTAATTTGAATTACAAAAAATTTTGAGAAACTAAATAGCTATTGAATATAAATTTCCTTGCCAAATGTGAATTTTTTGCGGTAGCTTTTTTATTTCTAAACTAGAGTCCCACCATACAAGGATGCGCCTGCAATACTCCGTTGTTATTCGTGTGCAATACACAAGCAGAAACTTTTAGTAATATGTCTTAATTACAGATTTACCTTTTGAAATTTTAGATCTTTACTTTTAGTTCGTATTTGATTAATGTTGATGTCAATTTTCTTGTAGATTATCCTGGCTCTTGGAATCGCTTTGTTCAGGACGTTGTTATGGGAACAGGATTATTTGATTTGCTGTTAGGCTGTCACTGCAATAGTGAAACGTGGAAGAGCATAAGTGAAGCTGGTTTCAAAACATTTTCGTACGAACGCTTCTATGCTTCATCAAAGAAAACTTGGAATTTTAATCCACTGGCGTTTCTTAGTCCGCATATTATGGGTTATGCTGAGACATAACAGAATGTGTTAACATCCGCCTGCAATTCTTGACAGACCCTCTCCCCCTAGCGCACGTAGAAACACCGCAATTATATTTCAGTCTTATCGGTTTCTTTTAGATTGCTTGATTCGTTTAATGTATTGTCATTGTCCTGATTTTCTTCTGAAATCGAATTTCGTCACGATTTGTTAGGTTGATGTTTTTGTTTTCGGTCATCAGTTGTCGGAAGTGCATGAAGCAGGCCGGGTACTGATGACAAATGAGCAGGGGAGGGTGGGGGTGTTTGGGGGAAAAAAGTGGGTCAAGAGCCAATGCAAAGTTTAAATATCATCCTTAATGATAAGAAGTATTTTTGATGGCATTGGTCAATTACAATCAACAAATTCTGTTAGGAAAATCATAGTTTTTGTAACATGGAGTATTAGTTCTTGGAAATATATATTGTCAGTTTGAGCTATCTCAGTATGATAGTGGGGTAGCTGTTTTGCATTTAATGCAAACATTTCAATCACAGTATAGCCAAGAAGAAGCAATCAATTACTGTAGCGCTCCTGAAAATTTGTTTTCGATAATTTCATTTTTTGAGCGTTTATTAATAATTCTTATGATAAATCTTTTTTCCCGTTTTCATTCAGCCTCTTTCACGACAGAATTTGCATTTGTAGGTTTTTAGGATAATTGTCTTGTCTCTCACTTTTAAGCTCGTCAAACATGAACCTAATTCCCCGGGGTTCCTTTTGACACTCCCGCTGAATATGGTGAAAATATAAACGACACTGTGGCATTATTGAATTTTCAATTGCTTTTGATAACAAGGATGCAATACATAGTTCTATGATTGCAGTGATACAGTTCAGTGCAAACTATTCTCAACTACTATTTGATAAACATATGTAGTAATTCCAGAAGTATTAAAATCATTTCATAAAATCATTCATATCATATAAATTTCCATAAATATCAAGGTATATCGAATTCTATAATAAAAAGACAGAATGTTAAGACTTTCAGAGTATCTCTCCTATTGCTTGATAGTGATTTGTGTTTAATGTACACTTGTTACATCAACAGGGAATTGAAGATGTATTGTAGTTAAATGGTTATCAACATATTATAGATCAAATGCTTTGGAAGTCTTGGTTTTATTCAAGCTGATTATTATCAAATGAACGAAACTATACCTATAACCTTCGAGTTTTGTATATAAAGTCATCATTAATGGAACATTGACTTAATATGTTGTTTTTGAAAAATAATTCCAACTTAATATTTTGTTAGAAGTGAGACGCTCAAAAATGAAATAACTTTTATAGTGGAAAGTTAAGATAATCTCTGTAAACGGTGTACCAATGTGACTCCTCAAGTGCAAGGCCTAAGACCCAAAGCACCCGTTCGGTACGTCATCTTATTCTTTCTTTTATAATAGATCCTCGTGTACTAACAACAGTACAACACTTCAAGGTAAGGAATGTGGATAAAGGATATTTAGAATCCAGTGGGAGCATACCTAGATTCGTGGCATCCTTGGCAGCGGGTGAAATCCAAAATTCAATCATTTGGTGAAACCAAAATCCAGTCAAAGAATGTAGAGATAAGGAATCCCCATTATCCAAATTATTACAGTCTATACCAAAAATATTGGGCGAAAAACTTAATGTTTTCTCTCAAACGTTATCTGACTGTATATCCCTCTGTTGGTAAATGAGTTAGGCTAACAGGATGTTTCCATCATTAAAGCTGGGTAAGTTTGATCGCACATCCCAACTGAGGCATTGCTTGAGGTACTGAGCCTCGACGAAGCCGTGACGTTAGAATCTTGCATAGACGACAACCTGTCAATTCTATGCTTTTGCATCTTCAACAGACTTTTTAAAGCCTCGGTAAAATCTAGTTTCATAAACGAATAAATCAATGGATTTATCAGTGAGCGTAAAGATATAAACGCTGGTGCTATACCATACATCAGCACTCGCGGAACAATTTGCGGTTTTCCTATTGCAAACGCCAGCGTATAGAAAGTCATTGGAAACCAGCTTATGAATAACATTGAAGCTGCAATTATAAAAACTCTGGCAACTTTCGCCTCCCGGAAAAGTCTCCGAAGCTTTTTGCGCTGCTTGTTGCAGACACTCTCTTGTTTAAGGTCGTTGTGCATGCATTTCTTGGCTTTTTGATAAATACGAAACTGTGCCCACATAATTATAAAATATGGAAGAATAATACCCAATCCGACAGTCGTAAACTGGTATATTTTATGGATTAGCAGATGGATACCCGAACCGGTATTATTTAATACCCAGGTTAATGGTATGCATGCGACAAAAATTGCAATACTCCAGCTTGATACAATGACAGTCTTGAAGTACGTCGGAACTAGGTCGTGGTATTTGAGGGGATTCATAACGGCCACATAGCGATCCCACGTCACTCCACAAAGTGTTGTTATTCCTCCAAAGCAGGACAGCGCGTAGGTGATATTAAAAAAAATTGGCATTTTCAATTGCAACAGATAAATACAAAACTGTGTGATTCCTGTTAGAAAGTCTGAAACTGCTAAAGACACAACGAAACAGTTTGTATACGTACGAAGCCTTGAGTTTGTGAACACCAAAAAACATACAAAGCTGTTTAAGATTATGACCAAAATAGACAATATACCAAAAAAAATAACTTCTAAACGACTGTCCGTCATGTTTGTTTGACCGATGCGTAGTAAACTCTGGTATCACTTCAGCAATCCGCGATTTTTTGTTTTTGGACGAATATCCAATTAGATTACGAATCTTAAAACCAGAATTCCCGCTGCGTCAAGACAGTGTCGTTAACTGGTTTATCTTCTGTAAAAACCCATTCTTGTAATATTGTTCTGATTCATTACAGATAAGTGATTTTGCCTTTTCAGTCACTTTTCCTTTTTCCTTCCGGACTCACTCTTGCTTGCTAAGAGTTTTCATGAATTGCAACCATTTTGACACACAAAGTCAAAGTATTAGATTTGACTATTTAAGAGCATATACGCCAACTCGAAACTTGAATTGATCCGAATGAAATTAAAGTCGCAAGTTTACCTGCTGTTAATGCTTTAAGATGTTTGTTCCACGAAATATTAAAACTCTGCTAATTTGTTGCATGCAATTTCATTTTAAATATTCGCCAATGTTTATTGCTTTCTTTGTTCCTTCAAACGTTCGTGGCAAGTTTTAATGGATACGTGCTATGTGCTATGTTGTTTTTTGTTTTCTTCGCATAGAAACATACTGTCCCATTCGATTGGCTTAACAATGAAAGCCATCACTTATTGATGATTTTAAAGATTTTGTGCTTTCAAATATATATTGAACATCTGGCGTTGTACGTTGATAACTTCATTCGTTTTCTCTGTATAACGATTCGTGTAAAAGTTTCTAGATTCCCGACGTTTAATTTAAGCGGTCTTAACTGAACTAAAAATTTGTGTTGAAATTTTTTAAATTTACATCTAGAATTGGTTGGAAAATAAATAAAAACAGATCAAAAGTATTGTGAATTGGTTAAGAGTGAACAATCTTTAATAAAAAAAGAGTAATCAGATAAGTCTTCTCTCTAAATCAAAATAACGTTTGCTTGAGAACGGTTGACTTTTCAAAATTTGTTTCATATAAAAACAGTTTTAATTTACAAAGTAGATTACGACTTAGATAAAATAATCAAGAAGAAATCGCAATTCATCCACAATTTAATTACAAGTTTCATACGCTCAGTTATTGGAAATGATTTTAATTATCTCGATTTTTGAATGAGGTGATTCAGAGCAAACCTGATCTTATTGAAGAATTTGTTCTAGTCGGTTGAGTAAAGTTCTATTAGCAAAAATATAGTCTTGTTCTTACTCGTTGTATCGAGGTTAGTTTTGCTAGAGTTACATTTTGAGTTATTGGTAAGAACTTTTTTAAAAATGCAAATAGTTGATTTGTAGGTATGAAATTCAGCGGGCCCGCTGCAAATCGCTTTTCTGTGAAAAAGTAAGCAAAGAAAATTGATATAAACAATAAAATAGAATTGAAACAATTTACCTTTAGATTTCATTTTAGTTACTGAGTCTCGGTATTCTAAGCCAAACTGTATTATTATATAACTCGGAATCATTTTTTACCAATTAAGTGAAAAACGTTTTTACTTTGGTGCCCTGTCGAAGCCGACAGCAAATTTATTTCTTTACTTTAAACCATTAAAGAAAATGTAAACATATTATGATTAATTAAATATCTATCACGTACAGTTAACTTATTTATTATGACTGTTGTCGTGCTAATGAGTAATGGTGCATATTTGATAGCTGAATGTATGGTTCGAAGCAATTATAATGGCAAATTTTTAACAAAAGCAAAGGTTTTGGGAAGCGTAATTAAGTACAGTAAAACAAAATACATTTGTAAGTCTTTTTTTTTCATTTCGCAAAGAAGAATAAAAAAGGAACAGAAACAAAATGAAAGTATTTTCTTCATCATTTGTTGCTCAAAACGTTTAAAAATTAAAACCATTGTATTAGAATATGAACTGCACGATACGTTCGTTCTATGTGATAGATAAAATCACACGCCGTGCATTCAATTTCTTACTAAAGATTTTTTGTCCCTTTTTAAAATTAAAATTGAAAATGACTTTGTCTCTTTTAGTTTAATTAGCCACTTATGAAGGGAAATAATTTTTTTCAATATAATGCAGGTTCTTTGCCTTTCCGATACTAATTATGCATGAAAAACGGTTGATTTTAATCTTTGACTAAAATCAGGTTTAACACTGTTTTGAAAGTATTTTTCTATTTTTTACGCATTAGCAATTTTTAGTGATTTCACTTTTTTGATGTTTCCAACTTAATAATATACATGAAAAAATTACTCGATTCTGATTGGATGAGGAGCAATGCATTTTGAGGTAACATAGTGCAAAAATAAGGTAACATAGTGCAAATTACAAATATTTTGCGATTGGTTAAGAAACAATAAACCAATCAAATCGTAGCAACATGTTCGCGTTGATGGCGCGTACACAAACAAGTTTCTAGCAAAAATAATTTTAAATTTAAAATGGCGGGCGATGGAGTGCGCCTTGAGTAGATTTTCTGAGCTCCAAACCTGCTCTAAAAGCAAAACCTCTGTGAGAAGCACTGCTTTTTGGTTGCCCGTTCAGAAAACAGGGTGATTTGAAAATGAAAATGTCATTGAAATGGAAAATTACGAGTCAGGAGAGCCAAACACTTTGCAAAACATACGATCGAGTGGATCATTTTCATGACAAGGTATCTCGGAATTTTTGCATGTATATTATTAATAAGTAATCATACGGTTTTTCTCGTTCAATTTGGAATTAATTTGCACTTGTGAGTTTTTCAAAAAGCGGCTCGTGCAATTTCTGCTTTTTGAAGAACTCACTCGTGCAAATTAAATTCAAATTGAACTCGACACCGTATGATTACTTATACAAATAGAACGGTGAACTTAAAACCTAAGATCTGATTACCGCGATTAGACTGCGAGCTAGATTCAACTCCCAATTCAACTCCCAATTCAACTCCCAATTCAACTTCCAATTCAACTCTCAATGGGAGGCAGCGTGGCGCAGTGCATGGTTAATTAGAGTTGGGGCTTTGAATGCGGAAGACCCGGGTTCGATTCCCCGACTCAGACCACTGAATAAATTTGTACTCGGTGATCTCAGGGACAAATTTACCGCGCTTTGTATATAGCCATCTGGTTTGCCTCCTACCAGTTGGGATTCTTAATTGGGGAAGAGGGAGGTTTTAATATGACACTGAAAAGCCCCTAGTTTGGGGAGTTGTCATTAAGTGTAATTTTAATTTCCATTTCTACTCAGTTGATATAGAAAAAACGTATGAAGTTATAAGAGGGTGTGTTGGAGAGGATCACTAAGTCGACAGATAAGTGCTCACCTTGGTTCCTATGGTAAATAGCACAAAAAGTAAAGTATGGACCTCTTGGCTCTCATGGATTTAACAACAGTCCCTATGAACATCAGAAACAGTATGGCTCTAAAGATACATTGAGGAGTTTTAACAGTTCGTATCAGTTTTAGCAAGGCTACATAAAGATTTTGATCTCTACGCGATTTATGCTTTATTGAGTTGTTACGGAACGAGCCTCGAGAAAGTTTCAAATTAATAATATATTTGGGCCATGGGATCCTTGCGCCAATGTTATCAGGACTTTATTGACGATTGAGTTGCCAACTTGGTGGTCTCATATGATGTTCTATTCGTTAGCATGCTCTACCTAGGTGACAGGGAAACGTTAGTTCGAGTCCCGTGCTCTCGGGTTGATATACCATGTTTTCAGTAGGAGTAGGTCTGAGAGACTAATGCAACACAATTTGTGTATATTCCATAGTTTGTTTATTGCTATCCTTCTCAGCTTCATTCAACCCTTAATTTCAGTTGTCTAATACATCGCATAAGGTTTTGATTTCAATTACATTCTCAAACAAATAAATTTTTGATTCTGTAGAATACTCGTGCCGTTTGGATTTATTTATGTTAATTCAAATTTGCCACCAAGTTCAGAAACAGTTAGACACATCCGTTCGTTTTCAGGTATCACTTCTGCTGTTACTGCATGCAATCGGCCATATGTGGAATCCCCCAGGGTTGTAAATTAGAACAATTGCTATTTCTATTATATATCAACGACATCCCCAACTTCACGGACAAGTTATCCATCCGTATATTTGCATATGATACCAATATATTTGCCTCCTCACGTAATTCTAAAGAGCTTGAAAATACTATAAATATGAAACTGGCTCACTTAAAAAGATGGTGTGATATAAACAAACTCTCATTCAATTATAAGAAAAGTAATTTTATGATAATGAAAGCTCCGCAAAAAAGCTACATTCACCAGTGATCTGTGTAACCGTGACGGTACAAGCTTTCCGCTGCTACAAAAAGACCACATAACATATTTTGGTGTCATGATATAGATGACAGGCTGAACTACAAATATCACATCTCATTTATTTGTTCAAGAATATCGTGAGACACTAGTGTTTTCTACAGACTGCGCCATTATCTTTCACCCTTACAACTCCGACAACTTTACTACAACTTGGTTTTTCCCTATACAAATTGTAATATCATTAGTATATTATTATCATTGTTCTTTTTTTTTGGGCTATATATAACTTCTGCACTTCCTCTTATCTACACTCTAACACGAAAACCTAATGGTCTATTTAGACTCTAGACATTTCTCTACATACTCAATTTATTTTATTAATTAAACACTTACATTAAATATAGTTTAATCAAACCAAAAATATGTACCAATTGAAATGCAAAAATGAAGTTCAGTTCAGTTTGCGATCAAACAATTAACCTTGAAGTTGAATGAATGTTAGGCTTTAGAACTACGACCAAGAAGAAAACGTCCCTAATTGGAGACTGAAAGAATATTTCCATTCGCTTAATTGGAAAATTTCTGATTACAAATTTACCAAAAACAGTCTAACTTTTTTGGAAAAGCTTTGTTAATTACATTTATTACTCAATCGTATAACATCGCTTTCTGTGAATTCACTTTCATCTGATTCATTTCAAAACGTTTTTGGTATTTAGTTTGTTTAATTGAATGTTCTTTCAGCTGCTCTGTTTTGTTTCCTGTCCTTCAAAAAAAACAGTTGCAAATGGATAAATTTTATAGCTAGATCTGTTTGTGATATAATACACCCCAAGATGTGGGCATGTGGTTTTGTTTTATAGCCATTATCCCCATGGATAAAAGTACTTAGTTGATTTGCAAGTGGTCGTAACGGAAATATCTCATCTTTAGAGTCTATCTTAGCGCATTAATAATACAAACAAATTACATCCCGCTGCTCAGGAAATCAGATGGATGGCATAAATATTTTGTTTGAGTTAGGTGCTTGCATATAAATTCCAGTTGGCGATTTGTAAAAGAAAATGATATAGGAATAAGAGACGTAATAATGACAGTCAAAAAAAAGAGTCTACACTTACAAAAACAATTGTTAAGAACCCGGGGAGTAACCATCTGCGCACGATATGATTCTATACTTAAAAGAATTAAAAGATAGTTGTTTCAATAAATAAAGCAGTTGACAGTTTTTAAGTTCCATGATTGAGTAAGACTGGTAATATATTTTAAATGAGCTTTGCAAATTCGGCAAGAAAATACATTTTTTAGAGAAAACCACAAACATTGGCAAAGCCATCTTGTATTTATTTGTAAAGTTTAATATAATAATTTCCAGATGGCCTTTCGGATATTCGTGATTCTCCAGAAATACATGGATGGAGTCACGCTTGATCTCAAGAAGATCAAGGTAGCTGTTATGTGTCTTGCTCTTACCGTAGGCACCGACAGGCCCAAGTTATAAACTGCAAACAGATAACAAAAATATGGCAAATAACTCACAACAAAAGCACAGTAAACATAAATCATTGTGTAAAGAACTCTCTTGTAGCGTTCGTTAGATGCAGTGTTTCGGGTCTGATTTTGGGGAGACGGCCCCATCGACATCCCTGAAACAGCGGTCGATGCCGAGGGCGAAAGGTTTCGAAATATCTTTTGCTGTTTCCTCAGAATTCTCATAATGTTCAGATAGTTAAATGATGTCACTATCAAACAAACAGGCATAAGGATCATACTAAATACGAAGCGTAACCTAGGATACGATACTACAACTATTGCCCAGACCAGAGAACTTAGTCCGAGAATTACTGAGACCACAACTGTTCTTTTCGTGGTGACGATGCGTTTGTACTTCATGCATAGGCAAATTGCGAGAAAGCGATCGATGCTTAAAAAAGTCATAATGAAAAACGATAGGCCTGATAAACAAATGACAGCTGCAGTGTAAAATGTTGAAAGATAGCAAAACTCTCCATTTCCAGAGTTGCGGCTCTCAGCGAGACCCAAAGCAATGTAAAGCGGTTGTACAACCGACCCAACTCCGAAGTCTGTAATACTTAACGCGAAAATCATCACAAATGATGGCGAACGGAGAGAGTGGCATTTGTATATAGCAAGTATCACTATCAGATTCGTAGTGATGGAAACTGCACTGGAAATGGCGTTTACCAACAGTAAGATGTTGTAAAGTTGGGAAAGTTCTTCGTTAAACTGTGTCGGCCGAACTACTTTACAGAACTCCTTGCTCATTCTTGGCGACTCAGTCTGCCACAATAACTTTGTAGAATCGCCTTCCTATGCTCTGTTTAGAACGTTTTGTCCGTTAGAGGGGGAGAATAGATATGCTTTTAAAATTGTAGAGCCATCATCTAAACTCAACACTGCAAGATACGCGGCTAAATATATTAGTTTATTACGATTACCCGCCGTTTATAGCTCAACTAAATCAGATTGTTTGTCATTTATAGGTGAACTTTTTCGTCCAGCGTTGATAATAAATTCTTGCTAAGGTCATTGAGAGACAATAAATCAGTTTACATAATTATCCTAGAATTTTATTTTTTCATGATACCATAACTGATACAAAGATTTTCAAGTTTTATTTAAGCTCACATTTATTAAGTTTATATATTTCAGTCATCCGACACTGTCTTTTTCTGAATAGCTTTTCAATGACACATATAACTCCCCCTTTCAAAGTATAGTTTTGAAAAGATAATATTGAAAAGTTGATTATAAATGTTTTAGCAAAAATGTATTGAATTATTTATTCTAAACATCGCGACTTTTCACTATGCATATTCATATGAATTAATGGTTCAAACTTAAATATACGTCACCTCTCAGCTGTGCTATAAATTACTGCTCTGTTATATTGGTTGATTTTGTTGCTGTTTTCTACCATTGACGACATACTAAAAGGTGGTAAAAGGAACTTTTTTCACAAAATAGAAAGCAGATTTAATATTGCTTTTTTTGTTACTGGTTTCAGTAACTGACCTGGCTATATATTGAGACTACGGTATCTTAAATAATGTGAAAATGTCAGTCCTCAATATTTTGTGGCCATTAGCCCTAAATGTTCTTAAAATGGTTTTATTTATCATTATTAGCTTCAGATATTGATGCATGGCTGTAATTTCGAATCATAAATCGATTAGTTGGAGAAACACATCTAAACGACAAGTTTTATTTGTCGAGCTTACACCTAATCTTGAGCTATGCATAAATAGACGGGAAGGATAGCTATAAAACATCACTTTCATGAACGTCTGTCAAAAAAAATATTAAACGTGTCACACGTGTACATGTCAGCTTCACATTTTTATGAAAAACATATTGTGTATAAAATGTATTTCATTAGTTAGTTAAAGCCAGTGGGATGATCTTTGTAGCTTATTTTTCTGCTTGTGTGACAATTAGAAATAGTTTTATTACTTCCCGTTCCTACTGTAATACTAAAGCGCTAATGTTGAATCTCAAACGTAAATAGGTTCTAACACTGCAGGTGGAGTTTGAAAACAACGCAAGATAGTTTCTTTAATTGTGTTCAAAAGGGATATGATACTAGTTTTTTTATATTATTTGCATGATTAGCAAAGCTGGAGTCTATCAGTATGTCACATAGATAAAACTCAGATTTAGCTAAAATTGAACTTTCCACCAAAATGTGACCATGTTATATTTGTACGCCAATCGTCAGCTGTAGCTTGCAACTGGAGATCTTGCGCAACTCAAGCAAGCTTGGATGGAGAGTTCTAGTTGCTAACCCACAAACAAAACAAAAACTGTTTTGTCATACTCGGTTGATCTTAAGAGCACCTTGACAGCATCCTTTTCTACAAACGTTTCCCGGGAAGAATTCAGTCGTGCGCGCTTCAAGTGTTTAGACTCTCTTTCAAAAATGTTCATACGATAGCGATTGAGATTTATCCCGGATATTGCAAAGATCGTTATTGAGCAACCTTCATTTACGAACGGATCTTTGACATATGCACACAACTTTTATTCTGGTCGCAAAGAATTTGCATTCATTTGTGACAGGCTTGGTTTTAACCTGGTCAATGATTGGTTCAGTATTTCTTTTTATTTGTTAACCTTTCGTTTTTGGTCAGTCGATGTCAGTTAAATATACTGGCAAACTGCTGGAAAAAGCGCTTTTTTAATATGTAGTTAATAATCATTTTGAAAGAAAAAGCCATCAAAATGATCAATAAAACGTCTCGAGGAAATTTATCATGTTGGAAGACCGGAAGATTTTTACCGAGTTTCAATTTTTAAGATGGCAGCTAGGATTAGTGATTATTGGTAAAATTGCTAAAATTTGTTCTCTGAAGTCAATCGAACAGCCATCTATTTCCGGGTTTCTAGATGTTCCGCTTTAGAGAACTAAACATTTCAATTTATGTGAATAATTATTTGGCCAAAGTTTAATAATGAAATTTTCTATCCTCATGAGCTTAGTCGGCAAAAAGCCTACCAGGTGGTGTCGTCCGATACTTCTGGGTATAAGTAGCGCAGGCTCCACAAGCTATTGGCCACATTGAAGCAGTTTGAAGTTGTTTTAAAAACCTGTACTTTAGCATTTTAATTTCTCTTTTAATATGAACATTCGAAAACAAGTTGTAAGATGTTTCGTGTTTTCGTATGGTTGCACCTTCCAACTTTGTTGATAGTCACGATCTCGTTAGCCGAATACGTCCTGTTTGTTTTCCGTCATGGCTGTTTTTAAATTAATTTCGCATTTCTGGAGAAGGTTTTATCAAAGTTGTAATAACAAAGGATAATTTGAAATATAAATGTCACTTTTTCTATTAAATTGCTTTGAAACCTCATAAAAGTTACCCTTATACTTCAAAAGATCAGCGTTGTTTTTAAACAGTTTCTGTTGTTTGAGAAAAACAATATTTTCTAGAGGCAAAATAATATTAAACTTTTTTTTAAATTAATCTTTTAAAAATGTGTCTAACACAGGGGTTAGTTCCTTGCACAAATTCAAAAAAAAACTATTACCTTTAAGCAAATATTGTTACAATTTTGACGTAGAAGAAAAGTGTGTTATTACTTTGTTTAAAAGAAAGTTAATAATTCTAAGAATTTAAATCATCTAAAATTTCAACATCTTTTCCGACCACGATTGTGAAAATTCTACGGTTAGTTTTTAGTAGTAAAAAATTTCGTCTTGTAATGTAATTTGTTTTATTATCCAGTAAAAAAATGAAAAGTTTTAATTAAAATTTTACTATCAACAATTTTGATAGTTTTGCCATTCAGTTCCATTAAAACTTTAGTTGATATTTACCCACGCTCTGTTGAAAACTTCTGATGGGAAATTAGGACTTGGTTTCGTTTAAGTACTTGTCTGTTAGCAAATGCTAAGTATCTTGAGCTAAGAAAGGCCAAGTGAAACGTCACGACAACTAAACGTACAACTATATCTGTTCAAAGCAGGTACAGGAGTCCACTATAAGTAAGGACAACAGAAACTTAGCTTTACAGGTGTTCAAAAGGTAATCGTACAAACGAATTTGCTTCGTTCGTAATCTCATAATCTCGGTTAAGCGTGTACTTACTGCTTCATAATGTTGTTGTTTTTTCAGAAAAAGATGGGTGATTGAATACAAAAAGTGCTTCATCACTGCTTTGTGACATCTAACTTAAGTTGGTAATTGTTTAGAAGTACTATATCTGCCTGAACTATAAATTCTACACTAACATTGTGGTGGTAAAACGGAAAAAATGACTGCTGAAATAATTGAATTGGAAAAGGTTATCCCATTCGGAATTATCTCAGTGCTAATTGTGGCGGCAAATTCTGTTGTGTGCGGCTTAGTTTTATGTTTTAGAAGAATGAGAACATTTACAAATTGTTTTGTGGTATCTCTTGCCATATCTGACATTCTCACAGGCGGTTTGCTGTTTCCTCTTAAAATTGCTAACGTCAAACCGACCGTTCTTGTTTACCTTACAAGCGCAATTCTCATCTCTGGCGTTGGGAATTTATGTGGGGTGACTGTTGACAGATTTATTGCTGTTACAAAACCTTTGCAATATTCTTATACTTTATTGAAATGGTTCAGTAAAATACTTGCTGCTTGTTGGTTGGTGCCAGTAGTAATATCACTTCTTCCTTTAATATGGGGAGGACAAGAAAGCTCGAGGATTTATTCTATATATACTGTATGTTTAGTGTTGCTTGGAGTTATTTTTCCATACTGTGGCATCTTTGTTGCTTATTTTCAAATCTTCAAAAGGATCAAATGTCATAACAGACATTTAAGCTCAGTTTTGTCATCATCTAACAGGTTTCAGAGGCGTTCCTTATTGATGGAAGCTAAAGTCTCCAGGGTTTTTGTAATTGTCGCTGTCACTTTCGTTCTCAGTTGGTTTCCAGTTATTTACATGACTCTCGCATATGAGATTAGTCCAGAGCTGATCCCCCAAAGTTTGTATACTGTCTCGATATTTACGATTGCGATAGGCTCGTTAGCTAACCCAGTTTTCTATGCGTTTATGAAACCAGATTTCAAAGCCGCACTAGTTCAGCTTGGACGTCGAAAAAAATCTCTTGAGCGCAAACCGCGAACAATTACTTTGCAAATGACTTTGAGGGACAGCCAAAGAATACCTGAAAACAAAACCTTCCATTCGAATTGCCGCATCCCACAAACACATCCAGCTGATTCTTCGACAAGACGAAACTGTGACACCTCCGCAATATCAGGGAGGCGCCATTGAGACCATATCAAACAGCTTGAATTGAAGTACAGCATATAAGACAAAAGGTCTTTCCTCGGGTCTAATCTTGAGGAATAGCCAAAGAATATCTGGAAATATCAACTTTCATTTGAAGTGCCTGCATCTTACAACCACATCCAGCTGCCACAAGGAGTGGTTCATTTCGAAAAAGTTTAATGCGAGATTCTTCCGTCGAAAAAACGAAACTTTGACGCCTCCGCAATATCAGGACAACACGGAGCCGAGGGGCCATTGAGATCATATCAAACAGTTTGAATTGAAGTACAGCCAACATATAAAACAAAAGGCCCTTTCCCCGGTTCTAACAAACAGTAACAAACAATATAAAGTTAAGTGCTAGGCCGGAAACAAAACCTCAAACCCAACGATAAGATTCTGAGTTTACATTATTGTCTATAAAGAAATTCAAAGCTACACCGATTATAAAGGTACAGCTATTCAGATTGCATACAGTTATAACTGATGTAGAATTAATGGATTAAGATTTTATGGATAGCCAAATGATGATGTTCAAAGTTATCACATTTTCAGACGTTTTGTTTTCTTTGCATTTCAGTAAACTAACTGAAATTGAAATAAAACTTCAGTTTAAACCTATAGTCATTTTTATATGTAAGCCGATTAAAAGGAAGTTGAAAATGACCTAAACTAAAATACAATTTTTCGACTGAGGCTGAACGTTCTTAAATATTTTCGGTATTTCAGCCTCAAATGTTCTTAAACATGCTCTTAAAATAATTTTACTGATTTTAGACAATATAAATAATACATATGCACTGTATGAATTATTTCATCAATAAATAAATGTTCCTCACCTTTTTTTTCTCAGCCTCAGCATGTTCTTAACATGTTCTTAAATTTTGGGCAATTTTCAGCCTCATCATCTTATAATAAAAAAGGTTCCTTTAAAAAAAAGAGTGCAGGTCGAGCAGGAGAAAACGTTTATTTTTAAACAACTGTATAAGTCAAAGGAAAAACGTCATTATTCAGACGATCTTTAGTAAAACATAGCGCTAGCTTGCAACTAAATGTTCATTTACATGTCAGAATGTACATATCTAGGGAGACAACAGGAAACTGGGGGCTTAAGACGCTATCACACAAACACAACCATTCCGATACAGGACTTTGGACAAACTCCTACCCTGAGTCTGCTAATGAAACGAGCCTTAGGTCTCATATAGTTGTAAGAAACCCCTTTCCTGATAAATAGCCTCATATATAACGCCTAACTGAGAAAGGTCACTGAAATATAGTTAAATTTCCTCACTTCAAACTTGATTTAAATTCTTATTCCAGTTACTCTTTTGATAACTCTCTATATACATCCTGCTCTACTTTACACACTGATCGCTTTCAAGGGATCGCGGCTGTAACACAGAATATATAAATTTATATATTGAACGGTAGGTTAGGACACATATTTTCTGTCTCACAAAAAGTAGTTGGAAACAGGCTTTCAGTTTTTTTGTGAAATATAAAAATGGAATTTTGGAAAAAACGTTTAACAACAAGTATTTCGATTATATAATGATTAGTTTGTTTTGAATTCATATAATTGGTTAGGGAGTCCTCCTATAGGTCATTTTTATAACATGCATTTTGGTAGTTGCTTTAGATCCATTCGGCAAAATCCAACAAAATAGTGACAGACACCTGCACTGAACCCAAAACAAAACAAAGTACTTTGAAAGTCTTATAATTCTTGTAGAAATGGAAAAACGAAAATTTGTCAATATAAAAAAGGTGAAAAGAAGTGCGTTTTTATTCGTCAAACTGAAATGTAAACAAGTGTTATTTGACCAAACAAAGTTCAATAATTCATTTGAGTTGAACTCTATCGATAGACTGTGTTTTGACACAGCTGACAAAACATCTGTTTCGATATGAGAATGATATTTCTTTCAGCTTCTGCTAACCTTTGCAAAATTAACTGAGGGAAATTTCGATAAATGTTGACTAAAAGAAAACTTTCTTTTGACTGTTTTACTTTTCCTTTGTCTTCTGTCACGCTGTTACTTTTACGTCAGTGACGCACGGGAAAGCATACTTTAAATCATCTGTTTTTCCAATAAAGATCTTTAATCGCACCCCGAGGAGATTTCTGCAATTCAGTTGTTTAGTAGCCGACCATTCATGATGGTCAATTAAATAGCACTTGTTTATTTTTTGAGTCGAATCGACGGAATGAGACAGCAGACTTGTTCTTTGAAAACTCTGCCTCTTTCGAAACGAAATAAAGCCTTGACAAAAATAATTGGTCACAAAAAACAGTTAAAAATCTGAGGAAGCCTATGTTCCAGGGGTGATATAATAGTACTCTTGCTAGATCCTAGACTTTCTCGGATTTTTAACGGTTTTTTTGTTACCACTTATTTTTGTCAAGGCTATATTTCGTTTCGAAAAAGGGAGAGTTTGCAAAGAAGAAGTCGGCTGTCTCATTCTGGGAACGGTGCTTCCGTTTTTTCGCCTGGCATAATTGTACGGCCTATTTATTCGCCTAATCCTGTGCGAAAAAACGTTTGGACTGCAACGGATTCCTTGGAAGTTATTTCGGGCATAAAGTGAAGCAGTTCGGATGGCATTCGTCGGATCCTGCGCCCTTCCTTTACTTCTATTATGTAGAGGGTACTCTTATTATATAGTTCTAAGGGAAAGCAGTCAAAACTTATCCAATTCAATTGAAACTCAACCAGAGATTAAAGGAAGGCTTCAACAACACACCAAATAAGTTTCACAGTGTTTTATTTTGCAAAAATTTAAAGGTAGAAATTATGATTATCGAGTATCATACATTCTATAATAAAACGCCTCCAAACGTGAGCTTTGGCCTTCTGTGCTTTTAACTTTTGAATTGAGTCGCAGGACTGAGAAGAATCAGAAGCCCTTGTACCCAGGCCCTACTCCTACATCACACATTCTGTAAGAGCTGACAGCTTGTTTGCCGCCCAACTTCAATCCGTCCTGTGCAAAACTTTTCAGACTAGTTGAAAATGAGATCAATGATGACGCAGACTTTGAGCGCAAAAGTATTAGAAAGCATGAAATGTTTAGTTTAAGGCCGAACGGAATGTTAAGTTTAGCCATAAGTAATGAGAACAGAAAATAGCTTACATTTGAAACATTGTATAACTCTTCTTCCAAGTATCGAAGAAGACTTTTTAGTGTTAGACAACTGCTTCAGTGCTTTGAAGAAGAGTTACAAGGTTTCAATTGCAAGCTTTTTTCTGTTCTCATTACTCATGGCCGAAGAAAGCAAACCTTCGAAGTCTGCGTCATCATTAATCATGAACAGTGTCGTCTAAATAACGAAGCTGTATAGATGTAGTTTATAGTTTTGTACTCCACTAATGCTTGTTTTTAATACTCGTTAGAACTTAGGAGAAAGCTTAACTGCCTTTTCTAAGCGTAAATGACATGGCAATGAAAACAAATAATTTGCTTTGAAGAAAGTTTAAAGTTCAAAAATCTTAACTGTTAGCGCTACTGAAAGAACACAAACACAACATTTGAACCTTGACTCGTCTAAACCAAGTTGTATCTAGTTAACAATTGACTTCAGTATCTTTTGTTTTATATTACTCGTAAGACAATAAGAAGTGGCTGTGGAGAAGGTTTAAAGTTCAAAGTTCTTTTCTTAGCGCTACTGACACGGCCACGATAGTTTGTTTATTGCAAAACTAAACAGAGCTTATTACTAATATTGTTACTTCTACACACTGTTGTTTATTACGGCCAATGCAATTTACTTGTAATGTTATTGATAAACTGGTCGTAGTGTGTGGTATCTTCGTCTATTCATGACAATGCTGATCGCGATCGGCTTATTGAATGTTCCAGCTTTAGTGGCCTACATGTGTAATGTTCATCGCCCAAGACGTTAGCAACTCTAATGTGAATTTTGAAAGTTAGCTGTAAATAAATTGGAAAACATTGAACTTCCTTAGATTTGCGAAAAGGATTCGATCAGTATTTTTTTGTTTTTTAAGTGTAGCAATCTTTCTTGGACAAACATAAAACCATATAAACTCAAAACTACAAATTTAAGTCTTTGGTTTCGTGCAAAAGATTAAACGTTTATGAAGGATGAACGTATGTCATTAACAGCAGTAAGGCTAAACAAAGGAAACCAATGTTGGTAGAGATACATGATACATAGAAATAACTCGGAGTAGCTCTGCGACAAAATTACACGTGCAGCTTCATTTTCTGTCTTTATATAACTGTGAAACGAAATTTAAATTTAATTTGTTTAAAACAAAAACCGATCTACAAATTTACTAGTTTTCAGGTTCTCCCACAGCTGTTAACTGTCCATTGTAATTTAGCAAATCGGTGCGAATGGAATTTTACACATTTCGGAACCTCTACCCAACACTAGTCGAACTTTTATTTTCTTTGCCAAACAAGGCGGGGGTTATGTTGCATACTAACAAGTTTGGGTGGTAATACTGTCTTGACTCACAGCAATCACCTACACACTTTATATTAATAACAGATCTATCTATCTGATTGAATATTTGATTGCTGAGCTTGCTGTGTGAGTTGACAACCACATGATTATCTTGAAAAGAGAATATGACACGCCATTAGTCATTACATACACGAAAGCAAAGATTGTCAAAAAGAGTCAAAAATAAACCTGTTAATAGCTAGTAAAACTTTGGATATTTCATTCAAAACAGCAAGTTTAATTCCAGCTGTGTTCTATTTTTGTCACTTCTTTTCATCAAATCATTGAAACCTTCTTCAAAATGTCACTCCCTTTCTGTACGATGATAATTACCTTGTTTATATTACGACAAAAGACACAAATAAACATCTAACAGCCAATTTCTTTAACAAGATTCAACCAAAACGTACATTTGAGAATTGAAATAAAATTCGCAGTAGAAGATAGTCGAGTTTTAACACATTTGATTTAGTGCCAGATCAGTGCCTCTAATAATAACAGGTACACGCGAATTACGTGCCACTTTGCGTGGCCCAAAGTATTTTAACACTAGAAGTCAACAGCGGACTTGCTTGTCACCAGAGAGGATGCAGTGTAATCCTATTAATGTAAACAACCCATTCATTACTTATGAAAACGCACGTTTCCTTTTCTTAAACTATTGATTTGATTCCTTCATTGCGCTTCTCGAAGGCAAAGCAGCAAGCAATATCCGTCTCTTATTGGAAACTTGGTCCAAACTTTACTATTGTTTGGTCAAAGTTTTTCGTGCGTGATTCTTCCACCGTGAAATTCTGAGTACGAATTGGTATTGGCAGTAGGTTGGTATAATCTTCCAAGAAGCCTTAAATTGACTCCTTACTTAATTAACTGGGAGGACTGAACTATGACGGAATAATGATAAGCAAAACAATTGCTCTGTTACTTATCCTTCATTTAGGTGGAGATGCGTTCAAAAGAAACTGAGCTTTAAACGCATTTGTGTAGCTAATTTACGGGTGTTAAACCAATAAATTGTCTTCCTCAACTGCAACGGATTAAATCATACATCAAAGTTAATCAAACACAAGTGGCATTTGCTGTCGTGCAAATAGCACAGGGTCAAGAGGTGACTTTTAAATATGTGTGTTTGATGAATAACTCTGTAATAGCGATCGTTTACCATACGGTGCGATGGATGTTTGCGTCACATCCGTACCTTACGGGGGATAAGAATACCTATATAACCTCTCCAACTATAAATCATTTCTATAAGAGCAATGACGAAGGGCTTTTACGGTACCAGAGATTGCGAGCCCTTGTAATTGTCGACCATGCATATGTTTGGTGTTCTGGTTGTGATTCTTTTGTTGACGACAGCCAATTGCGACACAAAATGCTGGACGAAAAAACGTGGAACTCTTGTGTTTTGCGGATGGCAAGGAATAAAAACTTTAGTTCCCTTCTCCCGGAACGCTACCGTAAAGACTTTGTAAGTACTTTATCGGATACTCACAATGTAGCGATTAAGACCAAGTTAGTAAGGAATTAAAATATTAAGCATATGTAGTACAGTTACTCATTTAGGACAAACACGTTTTTTGAAGCAATTAACAAAAACTTCGGTCAAACATTTGTTGAAGCAAATCAATGGCTTTCAAAGTAGATAATTATTGCACGTAAGAAAATTGATTAAAAATTGCCTAGACCTTTTGATAATGTGTCTATTTTAATCAGAGAATTGATAAACTCTAATACATGCATGTTGATCGGTTCTATATTGTATGCAGTCCAGCTCGAAGAGAATTGATTATAGATGAACACTTTATACAAACTGTCCATTATTATTCTCAAATTTGCTCCCCCCAGTACCGGCAGATCTGGTGTTTTTTCGGAGTGATGCCAAATCTTTTAAACTTCCGCAACGGTTTATTTAGAACAGATCATATTAAAAGTTCCAACTCGACAAATAATTGTTAACAAAAGCTTTGGACAGCGTGCAATGTATATAATACATCTCGGTATAATATTCAAAGTGAGTACGCCAAAATTGTTTTTTTATTTTATTCCAATAAAAATTTTTAAAAAATTGAAAGTTGCACTTTGCCAAATAATTTGAAACTCCTTGTCAGTAGCAGATGCATTCTAGACAATAAATAGGGCGAATAATCTCTGTTTCATTTGTTAGAAACTGGCTAAAGTTGTATGAATAGTTGTTGAACGGAGAGGTAGTTACACTTTTTTCCTTAGCTTGACAATAGCGGACCAACAGCTAACACTGTACAACGGTAGAATACATAGAATTTAAGGACGTTTTCAGTTTAGAAATACCATCTGGTTTGTTTATATTCAAAGAGGTTTGGTACTGAAAGAGCAAAAATTTGCAAACTAAAACGAGAAACAGTTCCATTACTTGAATGGTTTCAAGTTTATCAAACATTTCATCATCTATTCCTATATCCACGTGTGTTTTTTTCCAAAAAGTCGTGAGTCAGGTCAATTCCCAAAACTTATTAATTGCTGCGCCAGAGAAAACATTTATAACAAAAAAAATTAAAGAAATAAATTCTATATGGCGAAGGTGAAGTTGATTTCTATAAAGTAGGCTAAGTCTTGAGTGAGCGTGAGGGAATTTTCACGGTTTCAACAAAAGATTTGTTTAAGGTTATTTACATTTTATTTAGTGAAACTGATGCAGCTTTATATTTATAGATCATTTTTATCAAGAACCATTTGTTACTTTTATTCTTTATTTAGCGATTAAACTGCAATATAACACTCCAATCAGGAGTCTTTTTTGGTATTGTAACCATAATTAATAGCTATTACTAATATTACCCGCTTTGTTGTTATTATCATTATAAAAAATATTCTTGTTCTAAACCATGATATTAAAATCATTATCATTGTTGCTATATAATGAACCGTGCTAATAAGTTTATGAATGTTAGAGTAGTGTGTAACATAAATGATAAATTTTAAACTATGTTTGCCCATTCCATATTTTGTTTGTTAAATATACAAAAATCAGTTTCTACTTAAAGAAATTTAGTTTACTTTAGCATGTAATTTTTCAGAGATAACATTGAGGAATTCTCATTAGAAATCGCTAAAAAAATTGCAATTGACACTTATATAGTAACGTAAATATTGTGCCTTCATGTAAAACGGACCAATAAAACTTCATATTTATTATTCAACTTCCCTTTAACACAGCATTTTTCGTTTTAAAGCATTTAACACCAAGGACATGCAGCCTAAAATGTCGGTTAAAAAATTTTTTCCTTTCACCAAAATGCAAAACTTATCAATTAAACAATGACGCAACATTCCATTTAAATGTTTAATCAATTAATGAGATTGATTTCTGCTTTTTAAAATTTGTTAAATCCATATTAGACCGAATCCTTATGACCCTAATATTGTATCGACATTAGCCATGCATGCGCTTCAGTGCACGAGGAAGTTTAGTATTTGGTAAAAACTGGTTGTTGTTAAAATTTTTTTAACATTTTAGCATAAAAAAACTTTAGATACAGATTTATATTTGATTAAAAACATTTCAAAATTTGTTACGTTTGCAAAAAGGAACAACTGAAGTTTTAGTAAAGTGCGTTAAGAACGCTACTATTTACTTCATCTAATATCTAAAAATCGTTTGCGTAACACGTAAATAATAATAATAGTAATAGTAAAATCAGTAAGGTATTAATGTACATTACCCATAAAGTATTACTTTCGTGATTTTTTGCTGTGCCAGAAAAAAAAATTGTTCTTATTCGTAGCAGTCTTTGCATGTTAAGCATTTTGTAATTTTTTTGTCCTCACGTTTTAGGAGATATTTAGAAAAAGTGTGAGGAATCTTGTTCAAAGAAATTTTTAGATTCAATGTTTAAAAAAGTTTTTGCATTTGATTGGTTTTGGCCTATATAGCAAAACTCGATATTTCATTTATAAAAGAACAATTAAAAAGCGGATCACCTAGGAGACACAAGCGTGTACGTGACCACTGTTAAGTAACCACGAATGTTCATCAAATTAGGGATTTTTGATCAACTGACACACCGTTCATATGATTTGTGGTTAGCTCTCGAGTATCCTAATAATCTAAAGTATGTGATGAAATGTTGGTTGAATAAACAGAAAAGAACGTTTAAAGGTTTAGGAACCTCCTGGAATGTTTAATAAAGATAGTTTAAATGTGCAATCCTGAGAAAATGCCTATTGATGGAGTCCTGGATTTTGATGCTTCGCCAAAACCAACTATACATTTCAAAAATAGGTATTTGGTTTAGGCGTTTTTCTCTCCCCCTTAAAATGACAGGGCAATTTTCAGAAGAAGAAAAATCCGATCGCCACACGGTTGGTCACGTTTGTAGTTTAAACATGCATTCCAAACAAACTGCAAATGGCTGCAATATTGTAAGCTTTGGTATTCATATGTGACTGATCAGTTGTTTTCTTCTCTTTTTAATGACGACAACAAAACTTTAATGAGAAGACGGACAAGAGAACTGACAATCTCAAAATCGTACAAAAAACTATTTTAAACTTGAAGAGGCAAAGTCTTTATTTCATACATTGAAATCAATAAAAGTAAAATATGTTTACAGATATGTGTTTATCAAATTCATGAAGAAACTCTGTGAAGATAAATAGTCAGTGTCCAATGAGAGTAAGCACTTATCATTATACAACTGTATGCACCAAAATTGCAAGCTATGAAAATAACTCGGTACAAAAGGTGACATTTTTCATCACCAACTTTTATATTTTAAAAAGATGCTTAAGACTCTAAAATGATAGTTGTAAGATCATTTTCAAAACTTTATAATACCATTATTTAGATGAATGTTGTTCTTGATTCATTTATAACAATCTTGCCTTTCGTTGTTCTGAATCAATTCATTTACTTTGTTCTCTATATCTACAAGATAGCTTATTTTGTACGTCTTGAATTTATTATCATTTAATTTAAACTCAGTTTGTTCTAATAAATAAAACTTCGAGTTAGTATAGAGAAATGTTAAATCAAACACAAAAGAAAGCACATATAAATAAAAATATTCCTGCTTCAAAAGCATTTTTGTAGATTGTAAAATTTTAATGTTACTATTGATGAATATTTATATTTTGAGTGAACGCGGTACCCAGATCTCAGGAATCGGAGAACGTTTAGGTCATTCTCATCCATCAATTATTCAGTTTGAATGATTTTCTGTTTTTGGTTTTTCAAAAGACAGCCCAGCAGTGATTAAGGTTATAAATACATATTTCTAGTAGTACTGTCGTAAGTTCTTGCATTCCCCAGAGCTCTTGAAGTATTATTAAGCCAATAGTCGGCCACTGAGACTGAAAGAGATTAAGTGTAAAATGTCCCCTGATTCATCTCCTTGTGGAAAGGCAATGAATCCTTTATACTTCTTTATTACGAATATGAGAATATAGGGCCAAGACAAGGTGTATGTTACATTTTTTGAACTAACACTTACTCATCCCTAATTATTGTCCACTGCGTCCTCCTTCCCATCATACCCTTGGAGCCATTTCAGATAGAAAGAGAGATAAAGACGACTGGGGACGAATCAGAAACTTGATGTAGGAGAGCTAACTTGATGCTGAGTTTCGTCTAAGTACTAGTACAATGTTTCTGCTCAATCAACCAATTGGTTTAGGTTTCTTAAATAGTATTTTCAATGGGAAGGTTTTTTGGCCGGCTTAGTTATATATAAACTTTCATTTTTAACATGAAGGTTAACAGTTTTTGGCTTAGTCATTGACTTTCATTTTTAACAAATAGAAATTTGCGAGGAAATGAAGTGGCGGCCGTCCCTAACTTTGTGTTCGCAGGACTTCCTTCGTTGCGTGATCTGTAAGTATAAAACAAAATTCTAAACATTAGTTGAATTTATAGATATTGAGTTGAGACCTACAGATTATCGAATGGTTTGGAAAACTCACGAAATTAAAAAAAAAACAATTATTTCATTCGCGCTTGTTGGATTTGACTATCTCATAGCCAACGCGCGCTTTTGGAATAATTGTTAATTATTAATTTTCAACCTCGAATATTGCGTTTCTAGCGTTCTGATTGGTTCACTCAATCTCGGTTATCAGCTCATATACCGAA
>JAOBRB020352366.1:0-10633 GCA_027575285.2 Zoanthus pulchellus | reverse complement strand
GGGGGCCGGGGGGGGGAAGATGTGAAGTCATCATATCAACTAAGAAATTTAATTGGAGGAAGGAGTATTCCGAGCTTGAGTTCTGGCGCCCCAATTTCAGTGGAGAGAGCTGTTACTCACAACTATTAAATGAATAGTAACTATATCTAACACGTTCCCCATATGCAGTTGCAAATAGGTAAAGAATGAATACAAATACTAAAGTAAAGTTAATCATTTATCGGCTTCATTATTGACGTTAATTCCTTTTCAATTTATCATCTTTTTCAGTTATTTTACCAAGTTCAAAGTTTAGCATGCGCATCGACAGTGTTATAAACACACAAACGAAAAACTTTTTGTACTTGATTTATCAAGCTACTAGCACCTATTTTTAACACAAAACAAACCACTATAATTTTTATTCCATTTTTTGCACTACTTTTATGGTAAATTTTGATGAAAAGTTATGTGACCGGATCACTTGAACCAAATAGACATTTGGCCAGTACGGCAATTGGCGCTCAAATCCCTCCATCCGCAGTGAACGTATGCAAAATCACCGTTGTTGCGACCACTTTTCACGTCGGGTTCTAGATATAATTTATTCCAGCATCCACCCCACGAGTGGATACTTGGGAAGAATGGGCCATAGCCAATACAATCTCCATAAAAGTAAGGACTTTTGAAATTACTCACACCATAACCTAAAATAAAAAATATAAAAGCCATCAGTTAGATACAACTACCCATTAGTTAATAGTTGTAAAGACGAGACAGTGCAATTAGTTTCTGAAATGCATTTGAAGTAAAACTGGGGCATGTAACTGTTACGTCACTAGCAAACGTTTGGGCCTGAATGACATAAAATGAGAAATTAAAGTTCATAATTTTCAGGCATAATGAATTGAGGTTTGGAGCCCTTAATCTACCTCTTTAGAGAGGGATATTGATTGCCAACTAGCCAGCCGAGCGAAGATGCCAGGCTGGCGAGGCGGCAGTATCACAGAGCCGTGCGAGATTGAGTACTCAAGTGATTTGGAGAGATGCAAGTAATGTAAGATTTTATGACGTAATGCCGAAAGATCTTTTGTCTTCCAATAGACCAATCACAATGCCTTAACTTAGTGGCGTTAGCAGCATGGTGAACTAACAACGGCTTTGTAATTCGATTCTCAAGTTGTTTTTTTATAATATCCGAATTTATATTAGGAGACGGATTGTTGTTTGAACAATATGGATCTAATCTTTTAAATGTTATTAATGGCCGTATTTACTCAGAAAGACGAATTATTCGACTGGCCTGACTAAAAACGGGACAAATCAATTCGGACCTGCCAGCACTGTTGCGAAGATTTTTAGTTCTTCGTTTGTCCATCTTCTTTCTTTCTTAAACCGTCCAGAATCCTTCTTACTCTTTGATGTCATCTTTCAAGCGGTTACGAAGTTTTATTTGCTTAGCTACAAAGCTCGTGTTTACTTCGTCTCAGTTTAGTGCGTCTCGTATTTACACAGACGAATTATACGTCTAAGTGGGTCTGTTTAGTTCGTCTCCGTATTTATACAGACGAATAATTCCTCTTTTTGAGTAAATATGGCCAATATGTTGTTAAAATATTGGAAAGGTCTTTGGATGCCACTAACAACGAACATGCAATACATACGATCAGCGGTTTAAGTCCAAAAAGTTTCTGCAGAAAATAGAACAACATTGTAAATATAAAAAACAGAAAACTCGTAGCACCCAAGTTCTATTGGAAACAACTAGTATAATATTTCTGTTTAGTATCTACCAAGTAACCGATATCTATTTTCGCGCGCTATGATTGGCTTCGGTAACTCGATTTATTAAATTTTCAACCTAGAATATTGCGTTTCTAGCATTATGATTGGTTCATTCAATCTTGGTTATCAGCTCATATACCGAATGACCATATATGGAAACTAACTAACAATGTCGTTTATCAGTTTATTAATTTTTTTTTGTCATTTTCAAGTATAGAATGATTCAAAACAGTTAATAAAACAATTATTGCCCATTCGCGCTTGTTGGATATGAGATGATTATAGCCAAATTAATTGGCACTAGGCTCCTCGTTAGCTTTCAAGTGGTTATCTCCCCAATGGTGCTACCAAGCGAAAAATATTTACCTCGCCACTTAGCAACTCGGTAAATATCCACCACTAGTCACCTCCATTTCGGGGTATCAACTGTTAACTATTAGTTCATTTTGAGGCGGAAGTCAAAATGACAGAAATACTGATAATCTTTTCTTTTTCAGTTTCTTTTAGTGTCTAATGTAGTTTAAAATTAACTATAAAAATAAAAAAAAATACCAGTAAGATAGTTGCACGATCCTCCTTCAGATGCCACACCCAGAGCCTCTCCCAAACCATACCTCACATACGTGCCAGATTGCCCCTTTAACCCCTCCACAGTAAAGTTCGTCACATGCATCTGTTTGACATTATAATTGTTCCTAGGACCAAAATCGTAATTATGGTTGGCAAAAGTTACAATGTAAGGGTTGTCACCAATATTGATGCGGTACACAAAACTGTAGTTGTCAATTCCCCCGGTATTGGGATTTGATCCCGCTGCCATAATCATGTATTTAGCTCCTCTAGCAAGATAAACCGCCCCATGGGGCAAATTGATTACACCGTGGGTGGATGATCTCTGAAGTGGCATCCAGTTGTATCCATACGGAACATTCATGTTTGGAATTGCCCGGTTGCTGCTACTACAACTAGTACTAGCAAGATAGCCAAAGCTTGCCAGTGACCAACCCCCACTTTTGTAGCTCATGTCACAGAATGTCTGAGCAGGTTTGCTCTCTCCTTCCGGCTTAATCCAATACAAACCGTCCCCACGGCTCAGACCAGAATCAAGAATGGATTTGCAACTGACGCCAGGGTTTCCTTTGAGGCCGATCCTCGGACTTTGACACTGAGTTCCGCCGTAATCCGGAGGGCATTTACAGACATTATTTCCAGTGCATATTCCCCCATTCTTACATGGTTTCTCAGAACACCTGTCTACAATGAGAATCAGTGTACAGTGAAACGAATTTCTTAAAAATTAAAACTAAAATTTTTCTTGAGGCAAGTAGCTAATCGGAGACGGCGCCTATTTTTTTCTTTATAATGTTAAAAGATAAGAATCATAAGGGACCTTACGTAACACGGACGCATGGGCGTCGCCAGGAGCTTTGAGAAGGGAGTTCCTGCGTACGATAAAGATAAAAAAGCTCACAAATACTAGATACAGTGAAGGTAGTATTAATATTCATTCGAATACCCAAAATGAGCAAACAGGTAATCCAATTACTATTCGCTTTTTGTATGGCAAGCATAGGACGAAATCAAAAATTGTTAAGATAAAATCGGTAAAAATAGGAGAACAAGAGTTAAGAAGGGAATGCTGGACAGTGTAGGATTTTAAAGCTTTACCCCTTCACAATTTGTTAGGTACTTTTAGTCATTTTTGAAGGAGAATTTGAGATTTTGGCAAAACTACAACAAACGTTTTGTTTGGCCACACTCATTTTCTGGAATGGCTCCCTCTTCGCATTCTTAATGTTAGGATGACCTTTTACCTCGAAAACTACCGCTCACGTTTCGTGTTAAAAACGTGCTGTTGTAAGAATTCAGATTTTTTAATCAAGCTAAATTATTTTACTTTTTGTATATACGACAAAAATAGCGGTGATACCATTGAAACGATGATGTAACTAGTTATAGTTCTCACCCACTCGCTATTGCGTCAGGGAAGACCCGAAGTTAGATAAATTACACTCACCTTTCTGACAATAAACTCCCATGAAACCAGGCTTGCAGTTACAAGTGTACACAGAGCTTCGTGTTAAATGACATCTTCCTCCATTACGACAAAAACTATCCTGACAAACTTAAAATTACAAAATACTACGTGTTAAGTAACATTTTACTCCATTACGACAAAATCAGGATTAAAATTTTGTCTAAAACAAAGGGATCAAAGCTATCCAAACATACCTCGTTATGGCCCTGAAATTTTTCCGAGGCTAATTTTTTTTAAAAATTTTGCCTGTTTCAACTTCAGCGGACATGGTTGGCGCAGTTGGTAAGATCTCTGCTTTCCAACTACAAGGTCAGCAGTTCGATCCCGGCACTTTCCCAAGATTTGAATATTTGTGTGACCTTTTTTTCTGAATAAGCCAACTCAGCTTTCCATCCTTCCGGGGTAGGTAAGTAAATACTTGCAGTGTCAGCTGGGAGCTAACCTGCGATGAATAATAGTGTCCCGTCCAGGGGAAGTCAAAGACTCTCATCCGCTTAACACTGCACATAAACCGGAGATAAGCTCCGGCCCCATGGGCCACTTGGCTCGTAAAAGGATTTGTTTCAGCCTTAAATTATTCTTATTTTATTTTTATTTCTGTGAGCAGAGTGAAATATACCGAAAAATATCAAAGCAAAATGATAAGACATAGAAATACAGTGCTGCATAATTTGTCTAGTTACTTTTAACGTATGGACAATAATAGATATACTAAATGTGAAACAGTGCTTTTGTGTTTTTATACTGTACACATTGCGAACGTAAATTACAAGATTCAGTAAAGTTTCAACTGGAAACATTTTCACTTTTTTTCAGCTACCGCCAGAGATTGTTCTTGAAATTTTCCTAATTTTCGGCCAGTCTGAAGAGCTTCAATGTTCTTATAATGTTGTTTCTATAAAAAAGCGTGTAATTCTGAAATGGACGTAAACAGATGGGAGGATGGGAAATGGTAAAATAGTGGAAATGTTAACTAAAAGCTGAATCTACTAAGAGCATAGTGGCCCAAGGAGCCGGCGTTTATCTCCTGTTTCTACAGTATCACGGGGATAAGGGGGCTAATGAGGTTGGCTCCCAGCAAACACTGGCTCTCATTTACCCACCCTGGAAGCCTGATGAAAAACTGAGTTAGCTTAGGCGGAAAAAAGGTCACACAAATATTCGAATCTCAGCAGGGTCGAGAATTGAACTGGGGACCCTGTGGTTAAAACATAGAGATCTTACAAACTGCGACAATCTTTTTTCGTCCTTTAGGGTGGAGGTTAAAAGTCATGTTTTTCGAGCACACGCTCATTTTCAGTTTCTTTATAGTGTTAAGCAGATCGGATAATCTTTCAGGATTAAATATTTAACCCGTGGTTTTGTTTCTAACCTTTAAGAGGTGTATTTGATCTGTAAATTGGGGATTTTCCCCTTTTTTGCCAAGAAAAACCTGAACAGTATATTAAAAGAACCGTAATCTTCTCCCTGGAGAAGAAATTGCTGCTGTAAGTTTTGCTTAATCCAACTTTGAACAAACCAGCCCAGATGGTTGTCTGAAAGAAAAACGTAAAAAGCATATGGAAACAACGGTTTGTTACCAGAGCCCACGTTCCTTAGGGTTTGCTCAGAACCAAAACACATGCGCACAAACGACTTCAACCAAGAAACTACAATTATTTTAAAAAAATTACATACTACTCTGTGTTTGTCAAGCCAACATTTTCCATAAGCGTAATTTCAAGTATTTTCTTGGGACCATTGTAAGTACCAACAGAATATCAAATACGAAAATAATGCTTCTGTAAAATGGATTGACTGAAGTTTATTAGTTATAATAAAAACAAACGTTCCAACAATCTCACCAGGACATACACCAGACGGCGGACCACAGAAAATCTGAAGGGTTCGTTTGAGAACAGAACATTTCTGTGAGATAAGTGCAGGTTGGTCAATGTCTGTGTAAAACTTTGTGCAGGATGCAATTGTCCTGTCAATACTTTCCGTACAACGAACACATGCGCCTGTGGAAAAAAAGCAAAAATTTACTGAAGAAAACATTCTTCAAGCATCTTTCGGAGCTACTTAAATACGAGTTATCAAGATCTCCATGCAGTTAAATTAGATTCCTGGATCAGGCCTCCACTGCTTATGAATTTCAGAAGGATCAAAGAAGCTTATACGTTCAGTTCATGAACCATGTCGACGCAAATAACTCATGCAAACAAGTTAGTCTTAAAGTCTTTCTGTAATTCCTTTTAGTCACTATGGTATTAATTCTAGGGAGTGGAGTTTGCTTAATAATGGCCCTTTCTCGCAGCCAGAGGCTGAATTGCAAAGGTTGCAGCTCAGCGTGGTCGAACCGAAGGAGCTGTGCTGTCGGCTAGGGACTAGGCCCCAGAATACGGTCTATACATGACCTCGGAGTACACTGAGCACTACAGCTGGGAGTAAGTTTTAATGAGGAAGGAAAATTGGAGTTCTCGCAGAAAAACTCTTGGAATCAGATTGTGATCGACAAATCTCGGCCAACGTGCGGAATGTATATCATTATAGTTTAAAACTAGTGATTTCTAAGAGAAAGTGATAGCTGCCAGTACATTAATTTGTCAGTATTGACAATACTGTTCTACTTTTGGAATTCAACGGTGTATTGCGGACATTAGCAAGTCACTATGGATTTGGACCGCTGACGGTAAATATTGTGTGTACTGAAGAGCTAGTGACATCCTTTAAGATTTTACTCTCGATACCGAATGAACTTGAACCGCTGATAGTATTTATCGCATGTTCAATGCTGGTGACATCAGAATGTTACCCAATGTCTGAATAGATGGTTACCCGCTTTGCTTACAACAAATACCACTAGTTATTGGTTTTACATTCATATGAAAAGAATAAACTGTTTTGAAGAACATAAACTGGTTTGAAAAAAGCAAACTGGTCTAACCTAGAAAGATCAAACAAGTTTGAAAAAAATAAACTGGTTAATTTAAAAAACATAGGAAACAAAGGAAAAATTGCGCCATAACATAAAAATTATATACATCAAGACATGATAAACATTTTCTATATAACTTGTCACTGAGTAAAGAAGTAAATTTGTTCCCTTGTATCTTGTTATTGGATAAAAAAGTAAATTTACTTCGTTGTATATGTATCTTTAGGGAATGATTTATTCACTTCTCTATAGGAAAAGCAAATAAAACAAAATTTTAACAGTCAACAGTAACTTACCCGGACTACAAGTGGAGCGACATTTTTGTTCTAGACTTATTTTCAGCTTATTACAAGCGGCAATGTGGGTCCCAGCAGCTTCTTGAACGGCAAGACAACTCTTTGTGGTTTGATTAGCTGTTACCAAACATTCATTTAGGTTGGGGCACTAAATTTGTAAGTTCCAGACAACAAACAATTGTGATTAGTGTCTTATTGAATAAGTAATCCGATAAACAAAATATTATAACACACATGTACTTCGCTTGGATATTCATTAGTATCGGTAAAAAATGCACATAATAGAGAGCTTAAACAGACATTCTTGTTATCAACGAAGGCAACCGGTAACCTCTAACGTCTACGTCACTGAAATGACCCTGGGTACGTCATACGGTCGTGGTGATGGCTTCACGGAAACTAACAAGCTGCTTTTTGCCTCCGTGTTGATCTGTCAGTTATATCTTCAAGCACCAAAAAGGTTGACAACAAATCTTTTTATGAAGTAATTTTTTAACTTACAATTACTTTAACATTGACTTCTGCTCCAGGCTCTTGCTGTACGTGAAACCAGTTTTATGATCATTTTGTTTAGGACTGAGTTGTTTTCGCGCCTTCTTATCCTCCGTGAGTCCGTTTTGTTAGTTGTGCGCGCGCGCTGCTTAAGTTAACAAATGGCGCCAAAAACGCCGTTCTTGATCCAATCTACTTTCGCAGAATTGACTTCCACTCTCTAATAACGGGCC
The DNA here is from genome assembly GCA_027575285.2 of Zoanthus pulchellus. Classification (NCBI taxonomy): domain Eukaryota; kingdom Metazoa; phylum Cnidaria; class Anthozoa; order Zoantharia; family Zoanthidae; genus Zoanthus; species Zoanthus pulchellus. The sequence goes on along the minus strand of JAOBRB020352366.1, from coordinate 2,890 downwards.
CGATAGAAAACAGTAAGTTTTGTTTCCATGAGAACATCGATGTTTCCCGAGGTGAAGTTTTGTAATATCACAAATGTTCATGTTCGCCCCTTGTTTTAAAGGCAAGCTCTCCTCGGAACACGAATTTGAGTTGGAATATATACCAAAGTTTGACTAGTTTGTCTAGAAACCACTATAAACCCCCCTAAGAAGGATTTCTGGTCAAAAGTTCAAGTAGTTTCTGAAAACTAATTGAACATTTCTGTACCCACTATTTGGAGAGACATCATTCTAGAACTGATTCTCAAAAGTTTGACTAATCAATCTCTGAAAATTAGATCCACTAAATGGATACAACTGTTGAGAGAAACACCTCATTACTCCATTAAAAACGATTTCCGATCAAAAGTTTGACTATTTGTGGAAACTATTTGAACCAATCTGGATCCACCCTTGGCACTAGTCTGCGCATAGCCGCTTAGAAATGACCGTGCGGCGTCTGCATACAAACAACCCTTGGAACATACATCATGCACTAGAATGACTGTTCATCAGTACTTTGACTTGTTTCTGGGAAAGGAAACAATTTGAATTGATCTGGATCCATCTATGGAACATAAACCAAACTGGAAATGATTCTTCACTAAAACTTTGATTAGTTTCTCGAAACTAGTTGAATAAAGGGTGAAGTACACCGTACAGGTATAAAGACTCCGATCCAGAAACACGTTATATAAAACAAAAACCAGAGGTAAGCGCAGATGCAGTTGAGCCCAATAAGTCTGTAACAGGCCTCAGTTAAAAATTAAAGTTTTGCTATTTTTACTAATGTTTGAGAGACATTTTCAAAATACAGTTAACTTAAGTTACTTACCTTATCATTAGCAAAGCATGAAGACATCAGAAGTCCAACACACGGAAGCAAAACAGCCAACATCTTGAATGCACAACCGAACCGGGAGTCTTTCCAATTCATACAACCTCTATGCAAGCTTTTATTCTTTTCTTGGGCACAGAGTGAAGTGGAGGATAGAAAAAAGAACAATATATGTCAAGTTGGAAACAATATGAAACAAAGGTAAGCATACACTTTCTTTGAATATTCTGTATGCATAATTTGCAGATTTGCTATGGGATAAACAGAAAGAGCGATCAAAAACAAGTTTAGCCTGATCCAAACAAGTTTATTTTATAAATAAAAGGAATTCTTAAGCTGTGGGAGCATTCGTTTAGAAACGTACCTAATAAAAATTCTTTCTAGGTACAAATCCAGTTTAAAGTACTCTTGATAACCGTAAATTAATTCAATTTTTTATCTATATCTATCTATATAATATTAGAGGTTTATTTATCCGCCAGGGCCCAGTTGTTCAAAAGCCGATTAGCACTAACCCAGGGTTAAATGTTTAACCCAAGATCTTGTTTCCATTCTTACAAGGAGAGATTTTAGCTGAAATTTTGGAATTAACAAGACTTTTGATAGAAAAATCTAAACAGTATTTAATTATGAATAACCGTTTACCTCTTCTTAAAGAAGAAATTCCTGCTTGAATTTTTGCTTAACCAGGGTTAAATTTAACCAGGTTTTGAACAACTGGGCCCTGATGTCATAGTTGATGAAAACATTACCAAAAGGAATAACAACAAGAACAAAACTTACTCTCAGTTTACTTACCAATTTGAGATATTTCTGTTTCTGGTGTTACGGGTAAGTCAAGATTCCGCAACTCCACAAAACTTCTCAAGTCTTACTTTTATATAGGCACTACAATGTCAATCATTTTTCTTGCAGCTCTACTTCGTAACTTTCAATCATCAAGACCAGACAAGAACTTGATGGAATGTTATTTAATCTTAAACGAAGATTGATTTGAAAAACTTTTTCATACAGAAAAAGAAGAAAAACCACACGGACAGACACAAAACTTCTGCGGTACTTTATCGAATTTTCTCTGAAAGAATGGCTAAATTTTCAGAAGGAATCTCACTAGAAAAAAACTATTGCGAAAATTCATAAAAGTGAGACGTCAGCGTAACAGGTTTAAGCCTACATTTTTAGATAGAAATTTCCCTGTTGCTGAAAGCGTAACAAAATACTGTGACCTTTAATACTTCTAGTGAAAATTTGTAACAAAACTGGTCTCCTGTGTCAACAAGGAACTTAATGGATTTCCAACAATCAACCACAAGAAGACGTAATGTATATTCTAGAAGTAAAAGTAATATATCAAACACGAGAGACAGTGTTTTATCACATTTCCAAACACCGAGAAGAGTTGAAAATACGACGCGCAGCGGATGGATAACTTGATGAATTATAAATGAGTTTGAGAAATCAGATATATCACTCATTCGAAACAGCATCTTAAAATTCTATTCAGTTTAACAGGAACTCCGAGTAATGTTCTTAGAGCGTCTAGTTACATTGTAAATGATCTTTAAAAATATAAATGAAGTTTTCAAGTTTATTCTATCTTTAGGAATTCAAATTAATAAAAGAACTTTACACGTATATACACATAAGCTCATTTTAAGTAACTGCTGGCTATATGTCTTAACGAATAGTACTCGTAATCTCACGTAACCATCGAAAATCAACCCAAAATATATTTTCAATTAAAGAAATTCTCATTAAGGCTGCACCTTAGGAAAACAAAGTTCTTTCCTTGTCCACTACCTTTTGCTGAAGTTTTAAGAGGAAAACTATTATTTACTTCTTTTTAATGCAGTGACAAAACTTGTTTACTTATATAGCTATACTGTTCGGCTCAGTATTGTCTCCCAATTCAAGATTAAAGTTCTATTTATCTTGCTTAACACTACTGTAGTTTATCAAATCAAAATAAAATATGAAAGCTGTAGCGACCAGTAAAATAAATATTTTCAAATGTTCTAGCATAAACTACTAGCG
>JAOBRB020352256.1:0-10634 GCA_027575285.2 Zoanthus pulchellus | reverse complement strand
GATAGACGCCAAGAACGATAGACACCAAGAACGGGATAGACACCAAGAACGGGATAGACGCCAAGAACGAGATAGACACCAAAAACGAGATAGACGCCAAGAAGAACGAGATAGACACCAAGAGCGCGATAGACGCCAAGAACGAGATAGACGCCAGGAACGAGATAGACGCCAAGAACGAGATAGACGCCAAGAACGAGATAGACGCCAAGAACGTGATAGACGCCAAGAACGAGATAGACGCCAAGAACGAGATAGACGCCAAGAACGAGATAGACGCCAAGAACGAGATAGACGCCAAGAACGAAATAGACGCCCAGAATGAGATAGACACCAAGAACGAGATAGACGCCAAGAACGTGATAGACGCCAAGAACGAGATAGACACCAAGAACGAGATAGACACCAAGAACAAGATAGACGCTAAGAACGAGATAGGCGCCAAGAACGAGATAGACACCAAGAACGAGATAGACACCAAGAACAAGATTATGTAAGACAAAATGAAAGAAAATCAAAGCTGAGAAAGAAGACTAGAATAAGAAAGACGACCTGCTAGTAGAACAAAAACAAAAGTGAAAACGAGGACAAAAAGGAGAACAAAAAACAAAGAAGAGACCTACGACATTAACGAGAGTAAAAACAAGAACAAACAAAATCAAAAGCAAAACGAAGGATTAGAATTACCTGACATGAACAACGACACGGAAAAGTCTTATCTTACAGTGAAAATTGAGTTTGCAAAAGGGAGCAGGAACCGAAGTACTCGGAGAAAAACCCTCAAATTCAAACTGAAATAGAAAAACTTCAGTCCACATGCGAAACCTGGGAATCGATCCCAAGTTGTAAAGGTAGAAGGCACGACTGATGATCACAAGGTCGAGGACAAAAAGAACAGACGTCGCGGACGAGAACGAGGAAGAGCGCAAGGTCGAGGTCAAGGACGAGGACGAGAATGAAAATGAAAACGAGGTCGAGGACGAGAACGAGGTCGAGGACGAGGAAGGGGACTAGAAAAACGAGCTCGAGGGCAGGGATGAGAACGAGGTCGAGAAGAGAAAAACGTGGTCGAGAACGAGAACGAGGAAGAGCGCGAGGTCGAGGTCAAGGACGAGGACGAGAATGAAAACGAAAACGAGGACGAGGAAAACGAAGTTGAGGACGAGAACCAGGTCGAAGACGGGGAAGGGGACTAGAAAAACGAGCTCGAGGGCAGGGACGAGAACAAGGTCGAGATCGAGGAATAGGCTCAAATGGAGGATGAGGTCGGGAACAAAACAAAAATAAAACAAAAATAAGGAATAAAACCGAATGAGAATGACAACATGGATGTAACGAAGAATGACTACACGAACAAGTCTGAAAAGAACAATAAAAGGAAAAATACGAGAACGAGGACGAGAGCGAGAATGAAAAGGATGACACCGATAAAAAATGAGAACGGCCTCGTGGAAAACTCCGAGGACAAAAAGATAACAGGAACTAAACATTTACAAGCATTACAGAAGGGAACACAAGCACGTTTGTTGAACAGTTTTCTACGGAGGTCATTTTAACAAAACTATCAACACTTTAAACAAGTCGCTGGATTCAACAAGAACAAGGGTTTGAAGGGCAATTACGAGGAAGCCAACAAAAATGATAGCTTCAACGAAACCTAGAAAATATCTAACCGAAATTTTGATTTTAAATTTAGGTATATGTTGTAGTTAATTTTTTGTCTCAGTTAATTTTATTTTCTTACTAGTTAATTTTTTTCCAACTAGTTAGCTCTTTTCTAATTAGTTAGTTTAGTTTTTTTTTCAAACTAGGTTATTGTTGTATCAACTGCCTTAAAAAATCATTTTTTCTATTTTTATACCCTTTTTACCCTCCTATACCCTATTCCTAACCCCCCCACTTCACCACCTTGCACCTACCCCCCATATAACCCCACTCTTACCTTTTTTCGGTACTCACGAGGATTTGAACTCTCAAACTCTGGATCTCTAGTTCTCTTCCTTATCCACTTGACCACACAAGAAATCATTGCAATCCACGCTATAATTTTCAACCTTACAACTTATAGGTCCCAGTCTCACCACTATAATGACTATAACTTAATCATTAAAAATAAACTAGTTGGAAAAAAGTTAACTAGTAAGAAAACAAAATTAACTGAGACAAAAAATTAATTATAATATATACATTAGTATGCACGTATTGTTTATTACATTAGTATACCTAACATTAACCCTTAATGTTCGAATCATTTACTCCTAGAGCTTAAGCTTCTGTGAAACAACTGTTATGTTATGGTTTAAGCTAAGTTGCAATTATCACCATAGGTACATATTTACATCTACTGAATCCACGAAAGGTCCAAATCAAGGATACTAGCCCTGTACCTCTACTTTTTCCAGGTTTCTTGAAGCAATCTGAATTGGAGTTGTAAATTTCTCATCGGGCTTCGGAAGCAGTGAACTTGATATAACAGCGGAATTGAGCTCAAATGAGGTTCCCTCTTTTTTTGGGCCGAATGCACTGTAAACAATCATAAAACGTAAATAGTTGGTTCTTATTAATTTGTACAAGATCAATTTCTTTATTTCAATTGGAATGGATAGAGACACCAAAGCAATTTTCCCTTTTGTAGACCGTTGTTGCTATTTATCGATGCCATCTCATCTCAAGGAACAGTCGATACCACATTACTGATGGCATTGTTGTGAACAGTACAAGCAAGAATTAATTCCTGGATGTTAAGTATTAAGTTAAGTATTCCTGGATGCAATGTTGAGATTCATTTGGATTATTACAATCATAGAAGCGTTATGGACGGAGTTCTAACTGGTTCGCTAGATTTTCACACACAAATATTCAGTTTCCTTATATATGTACAATTTGCCTTTTGCGTAATGTCACTAACTGCATTCAATCTAATTGTTGGAAGCTATTTTTTATGCTCTGAAAATCTGCTGTTCTTTGTAAGCAGAAAAATGCTAGCTTATCAAATTAGATTAACTTATAAAATCATGATTGTCTAAAATTACGGAAATGACAAGATATCAGTATAAACCCTCCATTTCCAACAGCATCGACCGTTTTAATGCGGCGCGCGTCGACTGTTTCAAATGGCATCAACTGTTTGAACCCCTATCATGTGCTCCAAGGATGAATATTGCCAATCAATTACATCAAATTTAGCGCTATAGCCCAAGCTGGCCAGGTGTAATGTGACAATGGCCCGAAAAGCATTCCAGTTTAGCAATCATATTAGATTGAAATCTTTCAGTTTAAAATGAAAACAATGTCATTGTATTCGTTAATAAAAATATCATAGATTTTGAGTTTCTATGAAAGTTTCGAGTATATATAAACACTACAGATTTCTGTTGTTTTTACACTTCTGCGGCAGAGTGCTAAGATAGTTATACTCAACAATAATAACTACGAGTCCTAATATAAGTTCCCGAGAAAGAGTGTCAGAAAAAAATCCTAAACTTAATAGGCGTCCCTTCCACTTGAATTCGGGCGGACGTGGTTGGCGCAGTTGGTAAGATCTCTGCTTTCTGACCACAAGGTCCCGAGTTCGATCACCGGCACTTTGCAGAAATTCGAATATTTGTGTGGCTTTCTTTTCCGCCTAAGCCAACTCAGCTTTCCATCCTTCCTGGGTAGGTAAATGAGTACCAGCGTCGGCTGGGAGCTAACCTGCAATAGATTAAAGTCCCGTCCAGGGGTAGTCAAAGACTCTCATCCGCTTAACACTACAGAAACCGGAGATAAGCGCCGGCCCCATGGGCCACTAGGCTCGTATGAGGATTTAGCTTTAGCTTAGCCTCCGCTTGAATTAGGCACTTAAGAGTATAAACAAATTCTTAATAATTATCTAAATGTTAGTACGCTGTACACATGGTTGGTACACAGGTGATAAGATCCCCGCTTTGCAGCCACAAGGTCCCTAGTTTGATCTTAGCAGTTTCCCGAGATTCCAATGTATGTGTGACCTTCTTTTCAGCCTAAGCCAACTCAGCTCTGCCGATTCTTTCGGGTTAGGTAAATGAGTACCAGCGTTTGTTACGAGTTAACTTGCGATGGATTAGTGTCCCGTCTAGGGGGAGCCATTAAACTCTTATCTTCTCAACACTACAGTAACTGGAGCCGCCTGGCTCGTAAGGCATTTAGCTAAACCTTCAGTTGAGTTAGACATTTAAGAGTATGGTATAAGCGTAACAGGTTAAAACAGGTTTAGAATGGTTCCTGATTATTGAACAAGGATTCGTTAGAAATACGTTTTCATCGTTTGGACGTGCAAACCAGGCTAAGAGATTTTTAGCACTGACAATTGCTGGACAAAACGTTATGCAAATGAGAAAAATACTAAAAATACCTGCATGCTTCTCCTGCGGAGTATCCATAAGTCAAACATAAAAACACATGTGAAATATGAATTACTCAACATGGCGCATGCGTGGAAAAGAGGGGAGGGGACACGTATCACGTTCAATAATTTACCTCTCGCATTATTACCGTCATCAAAAATCACCATCTTTATTTAATTTACAACTACCCATAACAATACTTTGGCGTTCATATAACATTTTGGCGATTTCAGCCTGAATTTGTTCTTATATTAAGTTGTACTTATTTCCCGACATTATGCAAAGTGTAGGAGTATTCACGATTTTGTTACGAATTTCAGCTGTAATTAAGAATAAAAAAAGTTGTTGCAAATGCTATCACGGACAAAAAATGGGCCACTGAATCTACGTGCAAGAATTAAATAAAGTTTTTAAGTTTGTCAGATCAAAATTTCAGTCTGATTGTATTCATAGTTTTTGGGCAAACCTCAGCCTGGTGTTTTATAAAGTTTGTTCTTATAAAAAAAGCGCGTATATCAAATGTCATTAAAACAAAACATCCTATTTCACGGCTTCTTTGTTTTATGATTAATGAGCAAAAGAAGAGATCCATACCTCTCAAATGACAGAATTCTTGTTAATGTCCTGTAAATAAAATTGGCCATCAAGATTCCGTTTTTACCTGCAACAGTTAAAGCACCTCGACTTGTTATCATAACAAAAGCAAAAATAATGGAACTACAGTGAGCCTGTAAAGAGTAATTGACTTGAACTTAATAGTATAGTAAAATATATCACGTTGCTATGAACGAAAGGAAGTAAATCCAATATAGAAAACCACTGTCCCTCTAGAAAAGTTGAATTGACAGTAGGACTAGAACCTCAGCCCATAAAAAGAACTATATACAAAGTTTCAACAACAGAACATTTGCAGAGATCTTATGCATCCTATGGCAAAACACGGACGGATGATGAATACTATCCCACTGCGCTTGAAGACTGGCTGTGGATTTACGTCGGTACACACGTGATATGGGGTGGAACCCACATGATCTATAATACAAAGGTCATCTCGTTCCCAGTACACTTCATATAGACGCAAACAGTAGATTGATCCGAGGATGTTCACAATCATCTCCCATTTGCTGCAACAGGTTTCAGGAGCGTAGCCAGAACGTTTGAGAGGGGGGGATGGGAGGGAGGGGGTGTCCAATGTGGGATAAAGATAAAAAAAAGCTCTCAAATACTAGGTATATAGTGAAGGTAGTATTAATTCGCATACTCAAAAAGCACAAACAGATTATACAATTACTATTCGCTTTTCGTATGGTAAGCATAGAACAAAATTAACAATTGTTGGATTAAAATCGCTAAAAATAGAAGAACTAGAATTGAGAAGGGGTTCCTTAACGCTAGAGGGGAGGGGGGTTCCTGAACGCTAGGGGGGAGGGGGTTCCGGAACCCGTAGAATCCTCCCCTGGATACGCCCCTGGGTTTATTTGTAGTCCACATATGTTTTCCAACTGAATTTTCACACCAAAGATGGCATATGTAGATGCCCAAACATCTCTGTAAGGGTGTTCGATTGTATTCAAATGTATTTCCTTAGATTATAAAGTATGATCCTTAATTTCAGGCCACTTTTTTTTTCTGGAAAGCCATCTTTCCTGGAAAAATTTGCTATATCACTGAAAGCTTGGTTATCTGAAGCAGCCCGACATCTTGCCTTGAATTCCTTAATTTAGCTGTAAACTTAATGCTATTCAGTTAAACCTTTCTATAAAAAATGTGGTAAAATGTTTCTTATATACCTACCTGCTTTGAGTGAAACAATTGTGTCCTTGCGAAGTATAACAAAGCTTGTAGCATTCCACTCTTCCTTAACGCTTTCAAGATTTGGCTTATTGTAATCTGGGAACACAGCATCTTCAGTTACGTTCCAAGGCTTCTCAATTCTTCGGACCCCCATAACTGTGAACCAATGAGCATTAATGATTAATCTCACTAACCATGATTACTATGATGATGTAGTTAAATTTAGATATTACTCATCACTATCATATAAACAAAAAATGTTATCATAAAAGTAACAAAGAGATAAATTTCTTGATTTTATGCCCCAGCAGTTTCTAAAAACAATTGCGGTTTTAAAACACTCAGAACAGCTTGGGAACAGACACCTTAACGGTCTATCTTGCAAAACTTTCTTTACGCAATGAAGTCCTTAAAGATGTATGGAGAAGTGAGAAGGGGATAGGCTAAATGTACCTTGCCGGGATAAACTTAGAATTCAATTTTTCTTCTTATGTTCTTATGAACATTTAGGAACTTGGTGAGGTTCCAAGGAGTAGAGATAATAGGACTCAAGATCCCTTACAAGGATCTTACTCCTGGGCCTACTCCTGGGTTTAACGTCCTTATCCGAGAAGACGCGAAAGTCTAACCATTAGCAGATGTTTCTCCTCAACCATTTTAAGACCCTGAGTGTTGTTCCAGCCGGGAATCGAACCCGAGACCTCCCGCACAATAGACTGGCACCTTACCAACTAGGCTAACCAGGCTAACCCCTCTTCGTCTGAAGAAAAAGAGCAGTAATCAGTCGAAACGTCGCGAGCCATGTCTAAGCAACTTGTTGTGAAACAAAAGAAAAAATTTAACTTGTTATATGAAATATAGTTACCTGACCGAAATAAACACGGCTTTATTGCCCATATTAGTGGCTTCAAGTTGGCTACTCAATTGTTATGTTTCTACTATCAATAACGTTCATCAATAACTTTAATCTACATCCCACAAGCAATGGTCCGTGCATTTCCTATCCGATAAATAAACATCGAACACGCTAACAATTCGGCGTTCAATATCTACACAATGATATAAGCAATCTTCCTATTGGAGCAACTTTAACGCCAATGAATGATAAGATTACATGAAACTTTCCCGTCACATAAACTGGCGGGAAAGTAGTAACTCACAGGCTGTACTTCCAGCTCCTAAACTCGTTCCAGGACCTACATCCTAAAATTAAGCCTTTCGCTTTCAAGATCAATTTAATATTGCCACAATGGGCTGTTGTCTTCAATTTCATTCTTACACTAATGTTTGATATTCTTATCTAGCATTGTTCAAACATAATTATATTCGAAAGAAGTTTCTATAACTCAGAAACGCAGGTAAACGTATACTGTAGATGTCCATAACTTGGCATGTGGATATATGGGAGTAAATTGCCACTTTAGCAATTATTGCTTTCTGAACTGATGGTGGCGGGTCCAGTGAAATATAGTGAAGTACGGATGCATTGTACATACCCACATTGCCAGTGATAAACACGGCCACTTTGTTGTCAATACTTTCTCGTGCCACAGGCGCCGCTTGTAATCCGTACAGCTCCAACTGACGAAGAAACTTGGAGGCAGTATTAAGCATCTGAAACATAATGAATTTGCCATCCTTATTGAACTACTCGCGTAACTTCAAAAATTGCTACGTTTTTTGTGATTCTTTACAAAAAAGTTTACCGAATGAAGGAGAGCGTTTTACGGAGCGCGTATCATAAACAAATTAGAAAGAAATAAGAGAAAAATAACATAAATAGCCCTCGGCGGGAATCAAACCCCACATCTTCGTTCACTAGTCCGACGTGTTAACCGCTACACCACAAGGACCAACCACGCTGGTAACACAGTCGGACAATATTATGTAGATGGTAACTGTAGGGGTTCCCAGGGCACCATTTTTCTCTGTTGGTAAGTTGAACCCCGTAATTTCTATTAGAGTTATCTATATATCATAAACAAATTAGTTGTGGATAGAAAGCTACTGGGCTACAAATGGATGATGACTAAACGAGTAACAAGCTATCATTGTATAATTAACAAATAAAAAGACTCGAGTGTTCTCAAATGTCTGGAGTGTTTTATTCACAGTCTAATACACGGCTCAGGCTTCTTTATTTGCTTCATGATATAAATTTTACACGCTGCGAGTAGCGAAAAATAATAAAACACGCTTTTGCTATGTTTTTATACTCTGATAAGACGAAAATTTTCTATCTATATCATAATTGCTTTCATAACATGTTTCTGCCGTGGTGCTAATGAAAAAGAAGAAAGGCACGGACACACGGTGCAACATTTCATGCATCATTGCACGCAACAATGTTTTTTGAAGGTGGACACACGGTGCAACAAAATCACGCAACATTTCTTGTGATAGCATGACGTGCTTACCCATGCACCTTACAACAATCAAAACGGCTTCCAACAGGAAGTCCTTTCAAAAGAAAATTTTTTGCGCACAATGGTACAACTAACAAGAATAGAGAGCGATTCAACTTCAATTTTGTAGCGTGCAACATTCATGCAACAAAGCCATCGGTGGACACACGCTGAAACAAGTTTGTCGCACGCAATGTTGCATGAAATGTTGCATCGTGTGTCAGCGCCTTAATTTCAAACTAGAAACTGTACATTTTTATAAAACATTATATCTACTCACCCGCTGGGCCATTATAAATTCTTGCACGTTGTTGCGGTCCAATAAGTTACTAGCTACGTTCAACACCATCTACAATAAAAAAAGACCTAATCTTATAATCCTGAAGATTTATAATTAGTACTTCAAGGTAAGTTTCCTGTCTCTCAATATCTGTCTCTTAAAAAGCGTATGCTTTGATACTATTGACAAACATGTAAATATGTGGTTAAGCAAACCACTTACAGGTTAAGATTTAAGAGTAGCTTGCTGCCTACGGTTAATACGGAACGTTTTAAATGCACTTTTACGAATAGGTTAGTTTTTGACTATAATCTTATAATTATGTAATTCCTAAGAGCTAGTTCTTATAACTTACATCATATAAATATATATTTCTTTTACCATATTTTGTAACATTTGATATGTAGTTATTTATCAAATGCAATAAAGACATCATCATCATTATTATTATTATTACTATTATTATTATTATTATTATTATTTTTGTGTGTGTGTGTGTGTTTTTACAGTTTAAGATGTTAAAAACTGGAATGTTATTCCTCTCCATCATGTCTGAGACTTCAGACAGACAGGAACTTACGCAGAATGTGGGCACTTCCAAGTACAGCTGTTTTCTGGATAGTGCCAATATCATATTTCATGTTAAATTGATCGAGGAAGTTCAGGGGTTTCTTGGGTATCGTTCCCAGGACTCCAACTATTATGGGTATTACTTTCGCTCACACTCTCCACATTCTCTCCACTTCGGTCCTCAATTCCGAGTAATTGGAAATCTGTTGGTTCTCCTTTTTTGCCACTCCATGGTCGGAGTTAGTCCTTCGTTGGTTGTTTTACTCGGACGAAGGATAAATGACCGAAACGTCAGCAAGTTCTTTATAAGGTGTATAATTTCCATATTTATCATTAAATTGTATTTTTAGCAACTCCGATGCAGCTCACACTAGTTAACCGCTAGAAAAAGGTAATTTCATTAATTTGAAAATTGATAATTTAATTTGTAATTCTTTGTTTGACCGATTAGTAGTTTGAATAGCCCATTCAATCTACGGCCTCATGGACTATTAACTCGTAGTCAATATGGTTTTGAGGTCTAATTATTAATTATACTATAATTTATTTTAAATAATGATAGCTTCTGAAATAATTTTTATACTGGAAAAATTGTTACAGTTTCATGTTAATATACATCTTGTGATTAACATTAGTCATTGCTTACCTGAATCTCATCGTCGCCAGAAACTTTGTTATCTCTGTGAGTCTCAGTGAATTTCACTAACTGGCTGATAATATCGGTTGTAAGTGAAATATCTCCAGCCATCAGGGCATGATCACTATTGGGAGTTGTAAGGTTTAACAACTCCTTCATAAATGAAATAATCATATTCTGGACTGCAGTTTTGTCCTGAGGCAGCTCTGAAGATGACGATGAGGCGGCAACCATCATATCAAACTAAAAATAAAACAATTTGGTTACTGATTTAAACTTTTTTATATATCATTATATCATGTTTAACTTTATTAATTTTATTTTTACCAACATTATTTGTCATTCATGACAGAAAGTACGTGTTGCAAGTACACTACTTTGTATAGCGACAGTAATAGTCTATTTTTGGCATTTTTTTAATGTACTTGGATTTGAACCGCAGATGACATGTGATGTCTGTTCGGAATTGCTAATGATATCCATGAATTGATTCTCGATACTGTATGGACTTGAACCATCGCCTCTCATTTGTACATACTGCTGATGTAGAGTGTAGCATACCTACTTATAAAATGTTTGAAGGT
>JAOBRB020351840.1:0-10637 GCA_027575285.2 Zoanthus pulchellus | reverse complement strand
AGCGGCGACAAGACACTTCAACAACGCCATCGCCACACAAACTAAAAACACAATCCCTGGGTACTACACAACGTGGGTTGTTTCCATGGCCATGCCTAATATGAATTAGAGAAAGCTAATTGATTGTTTTGATACAAAAAACTCGAAAAACCTCCTGGATGAGAAAGGGTTAAAACTTCATGCCGCAACAAACTAATTTAGTTCGACGTGATACTAATACACAAAGGTAGAATTTAAGTCATAGCTAGACTGACTGAAAAGGTCCAAGAGACAAGAGGAAAGACCTAACAGGATCAACAGTGTATTTTCAGTCACAGCGGATTTAATGGGACCATATTTACCTAATCGTATAATTTGCATTATTCATTTTTTCGTAACATTCAGTGGAATTCCACAATCTCACCATGCAAATATTGTCCTGAGATTTAATTAGTATACTTCTCAGCTTAAGGGTCAGTTTTAAAATTCCAAGCCGATATGTCAAACTGAATCTTGCAATTCAAGATTCTAAACCTTGCAAGATTTATTGGTTTGGCTGGTTTGCCTGTGATTTTTGAAGCATTCCTGAAAAATAAAGGTAGATCGGAACAAAAGAAATCTGCAGTGCCCCTTTTGTAAACTTATCAAGGTGTTTCTCTGAGTCAAAGATGAAGGAAATAAATTTTTTGAGCATGTGCCAAGTTTTTGAGATTTCACGCGGTCTACGGAGACATTCTCTCTTAACATCTTAAAGAAAAAAACTTCAGATCAACGCAGTCTACGAAGAGATTTGTCAGAACTGCAGTTTACTCTGCTACATCTGCATTCTCTGGGCTATGGGTTTTCTCCGCAAGAAATACTTCGAGTAAGTCATGAACACTCACACGAAAACGTTTTCACGACTAATCAACAGAGAATTGGACGTCGATGAGCATATTTTGAATATTTCATCGTATAATCTCCCGTTCTTCGAAAAGCTTGTTCTCTGTCGGGGTTTGAATTTCGCATTACCTCAACCAGTAATCTCAGTAGAAGTAAAGGTGACTGCGTCAATTAGTGATACAAATAAGTTCCGCAAAGTCCCTGCAGAGAGGCCAAAGACCAAGGGAAGACCTCCGAAATACTACCTTCCACTTTTTGACAAGGAGAAACTTGTCTAGTCCACCGTGCATAAGATTCTCCATGAGAACATAGCTAATTCTGTGAGATCAACGGGATCCAGATTGGCACATTTGTTTGGTCTGCCAAAAACTCACAAAAAATCAACTAGCCATGCGTCCGATATTATCCGCCACGGGCACCTACAGTTATGCTCTGGCTAAATGGCTTGACAGTAAACTCAAACCTCTATCTTGGAATGAACACACTGTCACAGACGTTTTTGAATTTACTAATGAAATTCGTGAAATGGAAATTCCCTTGGGTGAGATTTTGGTGTCATATGATGTTTGCTCGCTTTTTACGAACGTACCGTTAGACGAAACAATTGATATCCTGGTCAACAAACCGTTTAAGAACAACTGGTTTAACGCCACATACAATCTCAATATTACAAAATCGGACCTGGCTGATCTGCTAAAAATCGCGACTAAAGGCCAACTGTTTCAGTTTAACGGAACACTTTACGATCAGGTTAATGGTGTTGCAATTGGGTCTTCCCTGGGACCCTTATTAGCTAACGTCTTTATGTGTTCTGTCGAAGAGGGACTAAAGCAAGAAGGGAAATTACCAGCTTTCTACCGACGCTAAGTTGACGATACTATTACGATCATGCCGAATGTGACTGCCGCACTCTCCTTTCTGAACACCCTAAACCACGCCCACAATGCTGTTAACTTTACCATGGAGCTTGAAACTAATGGTGTCCTCCTTTTTCTTGGTGTAAATTTGATCAATCAAGCGCTTCGTGTGGAAACAAAAGTGTATGTTAAACCAACTAATACTGGCCTGTTACTACACTATCACAGCCACGTTGATAACTGTTATAAAAAGGGCTTGTTAACAACAATGCTTGACCGTGCATATCGATTATCTTCCTCCTGGGCGCATTTTTCGGAAGAGTGCGAACGACTAAGGGTTGTTATTTTGAGATTAAAATACCCAGAAAAACGTATAGATTCTGCCATCAGACAGTCTATAAATACAAAGTTATCTAATCAACAGTCGTCGAGGGCTCAGCCAACAAAGAATGCCATACGCTTCACAATTTTATTCAAAGATCAATGCTCAGCTGATGCTGTTAGAAGACAACTTCATGACCTCAGTGCAAAATTGCAAACTACCATCCAGCCTGTGTTTGTTAGTAAGAAGATAAGTGTAGATCTTAGGATGCGCGAAAAGAAAGCCAAAATCGTAAACCGACAGTGTGTTGTTTATATGTTTAAATGTGACCAGTGCGATGCTGGTTATGTTGGTTATACGAAAGGGCATCTACATTCGCGTGTGGAGTGGCACAGACAAAAGAACTCCTCTGCTGCCAAGCATTTTTTGAATGAACACGGGAGTGTCCCCAAGGACTTGCTGAGGTGTTTCAACCTACTTAAGAAATGTAACACCAAGTTTGATTGTTTAGTTTATGAAAAGTTGTTTATCAAAGACCATAACTGAACATTCTGTCTGACTCAATACGTGCGAAAGTTTTCTTCTAATTTAGAACTCCGCTTCTATTATTATTTAAATATCCATCCTAGTTTAAGTTCTCTAACCTGAATAAGTTTTATTAGTACCTTAAGAATGGCGCCAGCATGACGCCGTAACGTCGGATTATTTCACTTATATTTATATGTAACTCAATAAAGAAAAAACATTCCAAAATAAATTGCACGGTAATGCATGTTTTGGGTACCATAATTATGTCACCGTCGGTGACAAATGTGCTGTCCTATATATATTATATATCAATTAGAATGCACCACAAGCTTAATTTTCAGTGTTGCGATGTTCAGCTTGTTGTTTTAGACATGTTTTTTGATTGTTTGGTATTTAAATCTAACCAAATGTTTTATGTGTCACTTTCTTGCATTATCTTCAGGTTTTACGGGGTAATAAGAGCCTGGTGGACCTCAATCTATCATGTAATAAACTAGGACAGGCAAGTGTACTACATTGCATTATGATACGCTTAATGATAATAATAATAATAATAATAATAATTAATAATAATAATAATGATAATAATACCATATGATCCGGTCAGCACAAACTAGTCAGGTGGATTAAGTTCAAAATTGAATGACTTGGGGACTGACCGGACAAAAGCATGAAATTTTGTCCATGTATAGACAATGACATGAAGATGTGAAAAATCCTCAAGAACCAAAAATTCTGACAATCGGAAGCCATTATGACGTCATTTTCTTTGAACTGTTATTTTGGCAGTCATTTTGCCTTGAAAACCTTGTTAATTCTTACGATAATGCTTGTATAAAGCCTTATGCTTGAAAAAACAAATATTATAGCTCTTTTTCTATGTGAACACTCATACATGAATCAAAATAACTATTCGATACTTAAACTTTTATTATTTAACACTATTTTGCGGACCAGGCGATAATTTAACGGACCAACTTTATCTACTGTTTTGCAAAAGCAAACAAGCAGTTCAAACAGCTGTACAAATGCATGTTTATTACTCCCTGCTTTTGAAATCTTTCTTAATCAATTAAAAACTTCATATTTGTCTTAAATGAAACAACTTCTTCCGGAATTTTTGGAGACTGGTCCATTGTAGACCAAAAATAGAAATTGCAGACCAGACTAAAGATTAAAAAACGAAAAAGTTGTTTTCTGGTAATGTTTAAAATGATAATCGGCGAACATTCATATTTTGGTGAAACGAAGGTTTTCAGTAGATAAACAAAACTCGCAGTATTTGCAGATCACAGATTTGGCAGTAAAATATGAACCGCATAAAGGTCTTCTATGGACCATACAAATTTCTCATATAAAGTGCAACTCCGTAGATATAACTGGCCATTATTCATGTGAAACACATTCTCCTACAACCGTCCACAATGCCAAGATATATCTTGAATATTGAAGTTCTGTTAAACTGCACTTTTTAAAACTGATTTTGTTACAATCATTGTAAGTATCCAGTCCTTATCTTGTTCTCCTTATGTTCAAAAAGTCATATTTGACATTTGCAATTACAAAGTTCAGTGCAATCGAGACCCGCTTTAGCACATTTGCATTTTGCGCATCTGCTTCCAGAACAACGGCATTTGATTAACACACTGCATGCTTTTGCTGCCTCCGATAAAGTCATCCATACTGGTACCAACTTGTTTCTTTCCTTTTTCCATACCCAATCATTTGGAAGAGGAATAGCACATTGGGGGTCAGATGATAATGACCATATACTGCTTTGAAAGATAACTCGTTTGACATGTTGGGCAAGAGCATCCTGTGTTGGTGGAAGATTTTCCAATTTCCTGCTTTTCTTGCAGAACAGCTCTTGTCTAGATTCATTGACGTCCT
The DNA here is from genome assembly GCA_027575285.2 of Zoanthus pulchellus. Lineage (NCBI taxonomy): Eukaryota > Metazoa > Cnidaria > Anthozoa > Zoantharia > Zoanthidae > Zoanthus > Zoanthus pulchellus. The sequence continues at coordinate 6,179 of JAOBRB020351840.1, read as the reverse complement.
GGCATGAACTAGTCTAGTCATATATGATGACTGTAAATCGTTCAAAAGTTTCAAAATGCGGAGAATCGATGTCGACGTGTTGGAACGGGGTCTCTCTTATAAACAAGAAGGCATTTGTAACCTCTGGATAAGCTTTCCATGCCTCCCAAACACTCTTTTTACCTTTCCCATTGAAGGAGGAAGTAGTGTCGCATTCAGAAAAGGCTTGGAACACTGTCAAAGCCTGTGCTTTTTTGCACCAATTTCATTGTAGATGATGATGATGATGATGATGATGATGAATCCTTTACTTAAACACGGTTAAATCTCATAACAATGTTATGGTTTACAGATAGGCCGTGTTCCACTCTGCCCCGGTCAACGGGTAACTACAAAATATACACGGTTGACAGGGGCAGGGCGGAGAAAATAAAATTAACATGCAGTAAAATCTTAAAATACATGCACATATACATATACATACATACATACATATACATACACACATACATACATACATATACATATACATACATATACATGCATATATATATATATACATACATACACACACATACACATACACATACATATATATTTATATATATTACTGCAATAAAAAAGAAAAGATAGTGTTGATACTGTAAAAAGCGAAGACCTTACCCACCCCCAATGCTATACACAAATCGAGATCAGGGCAGATCTCACAAGTTTTGTCAAATTTTCCTACCAGAATAACTAGAACGTCCGTATCTATAGTTCTGATGAGTATTTTCTTGTTTCCTCTTCTTACTGAACGAAACAGATGAACAATTATCCTTGTGTCTGCTTCTTTGTGTGCACAAATGGGCATGGGTTCTGATAAACCTCCGATGGAAATTACTGATTGATCAGATGTGATATACAACTCTTTATCGTCTTGAAATTTTTGCTTGGCAGCAGCATCTGTCAACAGTGAGAACAACTCGACCTTGTTTAACGAATCACGGAGGAAATCCTTCCATTTTGCAGGGATCTTTGTCTGTAGATTCACTTTCCGTCTCAAACCAGCACCTTGCTTCTCTCGGGTAGCTCCCTTAAGACTGCTCTCAAGATAGCGATCCCAGACTATATCTACTCTATTGACAGATTGCAACTCACGCTTGAGAAATGGAATAAAAACTTTATCTGCATATTGCCTTCCTCTGTAATACATGAGCCAACACTGCTCCATCAAATATCTTACAACCAAAATTTCTCCTACTATCTTCTGGTGAGGCTTTCAAGCACTCGCGCAAATCCGACTTTTTTTCCAAACCTGAGATTTTCTTTGTCTGAAAGGGAAAGGGGATAGAGCTGATTTTCGTGGGAAAAGAAAACATCAAATTGACATCAAATTAGTGCCCTGTGCGCATGCGCGTAACTAAAAGGTTTGCTAAAAATGAAAAGACCTGAAAATTGAAGAATTTGAAGGGTTGCAACAGTTATTAGAGCTTATTGAGAGATAACTGTGATGATTATGTAGTACACGTTTTTTTTTCTTAAGAACACTTAAATTTTTACCTCAGGCTTAATGTTCTTATTTGACTCTTGTTTTCTTTAGTTTCTTGTAAAAACCTGAGCCTTGACGTTCTTATACAGAAAAAAACGTGTATTAAGACAAGAATATCCGCCATTTTGAAAAATGACGTCATTTGAGTGACCCACAACTCGAATTTTTGGTTCTTGAGAATTTTTCAATTCTTCACCATCATAGGAATCTTTCCTGTAAAAATTTTGCTTTTGTCCACCCAGTCCCCAAAATTTCCTTAATCTACCTGACTAAACGTAATAAAGCATTTTTAAAAAAACGACAAACTTTTTTATTGCATACATGTCATGTTTCGGCTTAACTCTAAGCAATCTTCAGTGCAGATAAACTAGTTTACAATGTGAAGAAAATATTAGACCTATAGTTTCCATTGTCAATACCTATAATTATAATTTAGCTAAATACTTATGTTCTTTACTCAACCCCCTCATACCGGACGACTACATTTTTAAAGATTCATTTTCGTTTGTTGACCGGCTGTCTAAACTCGATATCAATGCACGTTTTCCTATATATTTTGATGTTGTTAGCTTATTCACTAATATTCCTTTAAACGAAACTTTTGAAGTCGCTGTCAATCTTATTTACATTAAATATCCTGATTTTTCTATCAACAAAAAAAATCTCACACAGCTATTTATTATAAGTACATCAGAAACACATTTTCTCTTCGATGGTTTATTTTATGATCAGATCGATGGTATTTCCATGGGATCTCCCCTAGATCCGGTTTTAGCTAATCTCTTCATAGGCCACCATGAGAGAAATTGAATAAATGATTTTTACGGAAATAAGCCAGTTTTCTACTTACGCTATGTTGATGACACGTTTTGCATGTTTGAAAATGAAAATGATGCTAAACTAGATTTTTCAATTATCTCAATACTCGCCACAAAAATATCAAATTTACTTTCGAAACAACAAAATAATAAAATTCCTTTCTTGAATATTCTTTTTAACCCTTTTCCAACTACACCGCCATCAACCGTTATTAGAATATACTACTAAGTTAACAAATTCAATTTTTGGTAAACAAAAAAAACATGTTTGGACTTTCGTTTTAAAGCGATCTTTAGAAGTTTCCTTAAGTTTGGAAGGCCAGTGATGCAAGAATAAACTGTCATTTCTGCACAAAGTCATTACTTGAAGTGCAAAATTTGAAATAAATACCGTTTTGCGTCGTTTTTGGAACAAGAAAATCAACTATGTTTGGCCTTGGATTTTTTGATGAAATTTTCATTCCCAGCAAACAAAACAGCTCTCACAACAAAATTCAGACCTAGTACTGAGATATAGTAAAGTTTTTAAGTATTTTTTCAGTTTACGGATAGAGCTACAGCCGTTTCTTTGTGCCAATCTTGCCCCAACGTGTTTCCCGCCATTTGCACGACCCAAATGCAATCTGGGATACACAGCATTTCCAGCACTAATCATTTTTTTTATTAAGTCTAGAGCCTCCACGGAGTTCTGCCAAAAATTTTATGCCTGTAGTGTTCCTCAGTCGTGAAAACTTCCAAAAAATGTTTTGGTAGCTCAGTGAACTTGCCTCTTTTCGAGCTTCAAAGGCAACTTTTTTTGGCGCCTTTGGAAACCCACCGAGTGGAAATATGCCGTACAAATCACTAAAAAGTGTGATACCTCGCTGGTTTCTTTCAGCAAATAAGCTGAAATGCTACCTTCAAACTTTATGATGCTATCCAGTAGTGAAGAGAGGCAAAAAAGGGCTCGAAAATGAGCAAAAATCCACTTTTAACGGCGGCTACAGCAGAGACAAGACACTTTTTTATCTTTTTCAGTCTCTCAATCCACGTATTGTTTCCACCCTTGGGACTGCTCCTTGTCTATACTCTGCTCTCGAATTCATCAAGTTACAGGTGCTGTCAGTCAAACTTCTGTCAATTCGTACTCCCTTATCAATTTAGTTAAAGATAGATAGTAATTAAAAGCTGGAATGAACTGGCGCTATACATAGCATTAACCCACAATCAGGAAGAAATCAATAAAGTCGGACTAGAAGACGCAGTCCACAAGATTCAACGAACTGTCATCAACAGCTACCCCAGAAATAGCAGAAGATTCAGATTCACCATACGGGAATAATTATAACTTCTTATTTTACTTTCTGGCACCAGGGATAAGATGGTCTGCAGAAGACAAACACATACGAATAGTCGAAGATCAGGTAGAGATAGATCAAGAAATGCCAGACGATGTTAGATCTATGCGCGAGATTATTAAGATGGCAAATTCTATCTGTCCGATCCTACAGTTTACAGGCGATTGCCCAGGAGCTAATAGTGACCGTAAGCTCCCAATATTGGACATTAATTGTTGGGTTGAGAACAATCAAGTCCTTTGTGAACATTACAATAAACCGATTGCGTCCAATCTACTGATAATGAAAAGAGGGCAATACCGAAACGTGTAAAGAGAGCAACAATTACGCAAATGGCGATCCGGATATTAGAGAACACCAGTGTAGAATTACCATGGTCTAGAAAGGCACTTCTGCTGTCCAAATTCAGCCTGCAGATGAAACAGTCAGAAAGAACATCCAATCTGCTCTGAAGCACTGGGACAAAAGATTAGAACAAGATAGGCCGTGAGAAGAACTGGGCAAGAGATGAGAGGAGAAGAGAGAAAGGAGAAGACTTGGTACATAGAGAATACCAATGGCAATACGACCAACCAGTTCCCTATATTCTGCCCTGGCACACCAAAGAGTAAAGTAATCGAATTTATTGTTACAACGTTTGATTACTTGAAAAGGGTCTGCTAATTGAGAGTTCCGGATTTTATGTAAACTAATGTGTCGACCAACAGCGGATGCCTGGGACTTGTGCTCTTCAATTCTTTTATGGAGATGTCGAGTAGTGTAACCAATGTAATCTGTATCGCACAGATCACACTTAAATTGATAAACTACGCATTCACTGCTGATGGTTTTACTTCTCTGTGTTTGAGGTCTTTTTCTATCTTGGCACTTGTGAACACGGGTACAATGTTAGCATTTCCGATTATCAAATCATTGTCATTAATACTTTTACAAAATCCCTGTTATTTAGAATTATTAATTATTTATTTTTTATTAGTTATTTTCTATTAATTATTGATTTTTTTATTAATTATTAATTTTTTTATATATTTTTGATCTTGTGCATACGCACAAAAATCTGTCCCAAAAAATTCGCGCATGCACACAAAAATCTGTTCACTAAAATAATTGAAAGCTGTCAATCCTATTTTCACGCATGCGCACAAAATTTGTCCATCTAAATGATTGACAGCTGTCAATCAAATTTTCGCTTATGCGCACAAAAGCCTAATTAAGTATGCACGCTTGCTCATTAAATTATGCATAATTTATCGTTTGCACATGCGCTGTTTTAGCTGTGCCAGACTCGGCAAATATATGTACTATTACATTAATAGTAAGAGAAAAATACTAAAAATTTGATGATATATAAAAATGCATAAATGATATTTAAAAGTTCATTGTATATTTTAAAAAATATAGCTCCCTCTGCTATCTCTATTAAGGCCACTCTCTACCCTAAATTTTGGTGGAAAGTGAGTAAGTTGAGAGAAGTATTTGAGTGTGAAGAATTTGATGTATATTCGCCAAACCGTCCCTCCAGACCATGCGAAGGTCCAACTTGGTTAGAGGACGGTTTGACGATTTTCTATCAAATATTAACTCCAAAATTAAATTTTAAACATCACTAAAATTCACCCAAATTCAAATTTCCCTTCAAAAACTACATTTAAAACACCTATCTCCTCCCACAAATCTCACCCGAAAAATCTGAAAATATTTACGAGGCTTCCTTTTTACTCGATCTGTAAAGTGATTATCGTTTTTTTCCATTTTCAAAATATTGACGGAGATATCATCAAAAATGTCACTAAAAGTAGCGAAAAAACGCCCATAGGGTAGAGAGTGGCCTTAAAATCGAAAGGTGTTCGTCTCTTAACTTTTGACTCTATTATAATAATAGTAGTAGTAGTAATAATAGTAATAGTAGTCGTTGATTGAGTCTAATAAGGAGACCAAACGTATATAAATAAGATCATAAAATACCAGCAACTATGTTTCGAATTACGTGATCGAAGAGAACGTTTTACGGTAAATCTAATTCCGACAATTATTGGATGTTTAGGTGGAGGAATTAAAAAACTGAAAGGAAGTTTGAAACGTATTTTTCGAGAACGATAATGATAAACAACTTGAATCTCTTGCTCGAGGAATGCAAAAGCCTGTACTCTGGGAAAGCGAGTCCCTAATGAGAAAAGTATTCTCTGGACCATTGACATAAGGATGTGTCTTCTATTTAACTAACAAATTTGGTAGTTTTATAATCTCCCCCAAACTCACCTTTTTAATTTTTGAGCTTATACCAAATTCAAATTGGGTTAATAAGGTTTATCTCTCCTTAAAGATTAAGTTTTATTTTTGTATTAAATGGGAAATGTCGGGATATACTGCATTGTCCTGAGACATCTAAGTTTTGATATCTTTACATTTAATTTTGAAATATTTCGATCGTTAAAGTCAAATTTTTGTGATGAGAACAGGGAAATACTTAGGCCTTATACACGACTATGTTTTATTTTATGATCTAGATTTTAT